>JAAOOA010001407.1:0-133623 GCA_012861695.1 Trematomus loennbergii
CTCTTTCAAATGACTGATAATCTTTAGGTTGGATGGAGCATCTTATTTCAGACAGTTTGAAACGCGAGGGTCGTGATTGGGTCGTGATTGGTCCGTGATCGGCCCGTGATCGGTTCGTGATGAAGAGCCGGCCCCCAGTCTGACTTGATACCGCCCCGTGATAAATACATTTAATTATTGTGAAGCCAGCTGCAATGGATTATTGATCCACCAGGGGGTGCAGTGGGGTTCCACACTGGAGCTCATGTGAAATCAACTTCGATACAGTAAGCTGGATGTACAGTATGTCTGGTACTAATGTATAGCGGATCTTTGTTAAGATCCATATGTCACGGATAGGATCATAGTCTGTGCTAAATAAGACATGTAATCATTTACAAAACATCACCATGTTGTTATTTAACAAAATAATGTTGTTTAGTCGAAAAAAACGAACGAGAGGAAATGCAGCCGGCTCTCCCGATTTTTAATCCTAATTTAATCATCATCTTCACCACGATCATTTATGTTTATGTTCGCCGAATTGACATGAAATCACTGATAAATATGAATATTCTGTATTCAACTTCATTAAAACGATCAGGATCCCTGGGTGTTATTTTTCCCCACAATGAGAAATAGTCAGAAAAGCAGAAAAAGAACACTCAAACCGAGAGATGAGTTATTATTACAACGTGACTTCACTATTGGGTTCTTTTTTTTGGGGTTAAGTGAATTGCACTAATGTGGGAAAGATCGTGATGTCTCCTCCGATCTGCTTTATGATCTTCGTTCTCCCGGTGTGTAGATTGGGGGACCGCCGTCCTCTGTCTTCAATGTTCGACATCGCGTGAAACAGAGGATTTCGACATTCTGTATTCCTTGCTTACTTCCTTAAACCTTTTCTCCTCCTTATCTCTTTCATGACTTTTTATTTAATGCTTTATAACAGCTGTAATAGTTCGTTTAGAAATCCTAGAAACACTTTTACGGCAGCTCTCATTTACGGTAACTCCTTCTGACGTCATAGCTACCCACGTATAATATATAAACAAAGTCTTGGCTTTCAGAATATGAAACTTTTATTTCCAAAATCACACGATAAATACATTTGTGAAGCTTGTAAAGGGAAGATGACAGGCACCTCTCACTCGCAATCTGCTCCTCCGCAGCGCCGCCCACCTTCCTCCGGCTGAAATTATGAATGTACAGTAAGGCATAGTAATCATAGATAACACGGCAGGGTCCGTTACAGTTTGTTTTCATCTGATTTCAAATAAACAAAGTCTTGGCTTTCAGAATATTAAACTTGTTTCGGCAAATTTAGATGATAAATACAACTATGAAGCTTGTAACGGCATAATTACTTAAGCGGAGAACGGAGTAATTTAACGTTACAGCAGGCATAACAACAGCCAGTGTTTATTTTATTATTATATATAGTTGTTATTCATTTGTTTTAAAGCTCAATAAGGAAGATTTAAACTTTCACACACGTTGACCGGCGAAAAACTCTGCCCGTTTCCCTCGGCCCCCACCATGTTGAATAAACAGAAGGCTGCTTTTGTGGAGGAAGTTACAGCGCTACGCAGAGTCCCTGTTAGCCGGTAATGCAACTGATGCGGTATTGCGCTAAGGGGAAATTATTTTGACCGGACATTTTGACCGGAGAGATTTAGATTTGCCGGTCTTCAGCATATTTTACCGGTCAAAATGTCCGGTCAAAATAATTTCCCCTTAGCGCAATACCGCATCAGTTGCGCCACTTATGTGACAGACAAGAATAGTATGTGACAGACAAAAGAGTATGTGACAGACAAGAATAGTCAATTCTAATGTCTAACCTTTATATATACAGTCTATGTGTCTAACACTTAATGTGGAGAAAGAGATGTCCTGTATGGGTTGATTGTGCGTTGATCTGTTGGTAATGCCTCGGGGTTCCGGTGGGCATGTAAACAAATGCATAATGCTGCCCTATACTTTGCGGCCTCACCCGGTTGCATAGCGACGCTTATTGTTTAGGTGTCTTTTAATAAGCAGGTAGTCATATCATTAGCTAGAACTAGCTGGATCTGATCGATATGGACATGAACGCGAGTAAAGTCTAATCTGATGGGAGAGAGAGATCAGCTGCTGCTGACGAGTCGACACGCAGCTCTGCATGATCACCTGCAGCGGTGAGCTGAGCAAAACACACACTTCAGGTTAGAATATCACACGTAGCTATTTTAATTACCTCTCAAACTACCAAAACTAGTTATAGATATGTTTAGTTTACTGTCGGGTCACTCATTACTGGATCCGGGAGCTGCATGATACTGACGGGCTGTCAGGAGAAGGAGAGAGCGCTCCGTAATTCCCGTGTGTAAATTACTGTACACTTTTGGAATAATGTAGTTAATCTACTATAATTTTTTTGTTTGTTTAATATCGAATCATATCAATTAGTTTTAAAGCTCAATAAATAACAAAGAAGACCTTTGACCGGCACTTTTCTAATTTTATCTGGAAGATTTAAACTTTAACGGACATTTTGACCGGCAAAAAAAGATTCTAACGGGAACTCTGGCGCTACGTAAAGGCTCGGCATATGTACTGCAGCTTTTTCCAGCGGTATCCATAAATCTCTTAATTTTGACCTCAAAGTGCACCAGATTGATGCATTTAACTTCAATATAAAGAAAAACATCTTCTGTTGTAACAACAATAACATTATAAATAGTAACATAGCTGAACATGGTATTCCACATTTAGCTTTCAGTGTTACTGACCTGAGATGTTTTTATTCATGAATTAAGGTGACTGAGGCTTTTTAACATAGACTTTTCCAATGTCTGAGATGATAAATACAACTATGAAGCTTGTAACGGCATAATTACAAGCGGAGAACGGAGTAATTTAACGTTGCAGCAGGCATAACAACAGCCGGTGTTTATTTTATTATTATTATATATAGTCGTTTCATTTGTTTTAAAGCTCAATAAGGAAGATTTAAACTTTCACACACGTTGACCGGCGAAAAACTCTGCCGGTTCCCTCGGCCCCACCACGTTGAATAAACAGAAGGCTGCTTTTGTGGAGGAAGTTACAGCGCTACGTACAGGCTCGGCATATGTACTGCAGCTTTTTCCAGCGGTATCCATAAATCTCTTAATTTTGACCTCAAAGTGCACCAGATTGATGCATTTAACTTCAATATAAAGAAAAACATCTTCTGTTGTAACAACAATAACATTATAAATAGTAACATAGCTGAACATGGTATTGCACATTTAGCTTTCAGTGTTACTGACCTGAGATGTTTTTATTACATGAATTAAGGTGACTGAGGCTTTTTAACATAGACTTTTCAGTGTCCCACATACCCACATACCGTTCACCATCCCCCACCCTCCTACTGTATGTTGATTTTTGACTTTGTTTGCCTACATGTAAATGGTTGGCATTTAGTACTTACCCCCCTCTGAGTGAATACCTGTTGTACCTGTCCGGGGCTAAGCCCATAGGACGATGCTCTGATGTCATCACCCTCGCACATTTGTCATATGTTTACAAAAAACGATGTTAACACTTTCTCGTTCTTAATATATGCTATATTTAGGGTCGATATGTGTTGAATTTACTTTAAAATAGCAGATCACTGTGACCGGATATAGTTTTTTCGGCTTAGTGAACGTGTGTCTCTTCCTCCGCGGCTCCTCCGTGCAGAGAGTTTGAAATCAAATCAAATCAAGTTTTATTTGTAAAGCACATTTAAAAGCGATTTTTGGTCGAGCCAAAGTGCTGTACATGTAATAAAAACACATTACTACAATCACAATAAAAGACAATAAATTACAACAGATATATATAAAAAATAAAAATAAAACACAAGGAAAAGTCAGGAGTCGTACTCCGCTCTAACTAGAAGGCCAGAGAGAAGAAGTGTGTTTTTAGTGTAGATTTAAAAACCCCTAGGGTCTGGGCCGACCTCACATGGAGGGGCAGAGTGTTCCAGTTTGCAGCGGTGTGTGTCAGCAACGTGCAGTCAGGGGAGGCACGGATTGGCCGTCAGGAGAGTCGGGACTTATCCCTGGCCAGCTGTGAGTTCTGGAGAATCACAGAACGGCCGGACGCCAACGGCCCGGTTCGCTTACGGCCGACAACACCCACCCCCCCCGTTGACAATTCACGAGCGTCTAACTCTCCTCTCTAACCCCTGGCCTCTGGAGCAGAAATGAAAGAGTTTTAAAAATGTTTACGTTTTGGTAAGTTTTTAGGGAAATGTTGTAATATTGCAACGTTGGCCTTAGGTGGGAGGGAGCAGAATTTCTGTATATCTACTATTTCACATTGTCTGAATAAATATATTGAACAACTAAGGGTTAATTTGCAGGATTGATTGCTTACTTAGCCCTATATCAGTATATAGCATGAATAATAATCACACATCACTCATATTTGTTATGAATAATCATTTATCATTTATTAAATAGTAAGTCGCTTTGGATAAAAGCGTCAGCTAAATGCAATTTATGAAAGCCTCACTCAGGATTTTTTTACCAAGTGTTTTTATTGCTCTTGGGGCATTAAAAACAAGATTTTAACTTTAGTTTTTTATATAATATCTGCATTTCTCTTGTGAAAAACTAAGTCTTAGTTTGGCCATAGTTATTTAATATATAAAGACTATATATTATTGAATTACAAGATTAGATATACTTTATTTGATCTAAAATATTGATGTGTTCAAATCATAGACTGTATATATAAATGGACGTAGTGTCCGTTACGTCACCCATAGGATTCTGCAGAGTTGCCGAGAAGCCCTTAGTAGGCGGAGTCGGCTACTAACGGCTCGACAGTGACGTCAGAGTCTAACTCCCGCCTGCTACATCCTGATCCAAATAAAGGCAAAGAGGCGGAGCCGTGGCGGAGACGAGGCGGGACAGGGCGGGACCTGCTGCCAACGGCCGTGAAGTTCCAGACCTAGCTCAGGCTAAGAAGCTAAGCTAACATGCTCCCAGTATTAAGCTAACAACCCAGCTTGCGGTCACTGCTCCTCGTTCCCGGCACATTCTGAAGGTAAGATCCCCTGTAACTTTACAAAACTTGTCCTTTTGATTTAAATGTTCTTGAACCTACACTATACAATTGTTTTTTAAGTGCTTCACCGTTTTTCAAATATAAATGTCATTTGTAACAACTTTGTAAACTAGCAGAGATATGGCCAGTGTTGCGTGAATTAGCCTATGGAATTAGCCATAAACTGTGGCCTATACAGTATGTAAAGGAATTAGCGTATTGTGAATTAAACAAAGCTTTTCCCTATGATTGAACTGTTCTTGATATGACACTATACAAGTTTAAAAACGCTTCTCCATGATTCAAATATAAACAGTGTAATATGCATGGGCTAACAAATGCAAAATGTGCATATTTATACTTTTTGACCATCAATTGTATATACATTTAATCCAACGTTACTGTTTCAACAGCGCTGTGAGAGTATAAATTAAATATGACTGTAGAAAAAGAAAGGTGCTTTTATATTGATTAAACCATTTTTATTTCTTTCAGCATTAAGAAAAAAAGATGGCAACCTCCTCCACAACCTGTAAGTTGATGGTCCTGGCTTACTTTACATGACTTCAGATGGTTGACATTACACACAAACATACTATATCTATATACATATATATATATATATATACGTCAGGTGTGATTTCATAGTTATGTTGTATGTTATTGTCAAAGGAACAAAATGAGCAACCCTTTATACTTAATTTGATATTCCTCATTATCTGAAGCATTTGTTACTCTCATTTATTTTCCTCCCATAGTGACTGTATGGATAATCGGAGACAGCTATGTCCGGCGTGAAGCCCAGAGAGCTACAGAGACCATCGGCAGCAACCTTGGCCTCGACCTTCGCGCCTGCTGGTTCGGTTGGGGTGGACTGCGCTGGAGAGGTCTCCTCCCCTTCTTTTCCAACTCCCTGCGAGGAAGAGCAGCCCCGGATGTCCTCCTCATCCACTGTGGCGGCAACGACTTGGGGGATGTGCCCAGTGTTAAGTTGCTGAATCAGATGAAGGAGGACCTGCACCAGCTTCACCATCGGCACCCTGGCATGAAGATCATGCTCTCCCAGATCAACCAGAGGTGCCGATGGAGGGCTGGTGCAAATCCTGTCAAAATTGACAAGGCCCGGAAGTTTGTTAACAGTGTTATGGCTACTTTTGTTCATAGCCTAAATGGTGCCATTGTTGACCACTCCAACATTAGACATGACAGTTCTGGGCTTTTTTTGCGAGATAGAGTTCATTTCACCCCTAGGGGAAATGATATTTTTTTTAAGTCACTAGCCAATTGCCTGAAAGACCATCTCCAAAGACTGTGAACTGCTAAAATGTCAGTATCACTGTTTTTGGATTTGGCCTTTAGAGTATGTTTTCTAAGGCCCTTGCTAAGCCCAGACTGTCATGGCTAATGTTGAGTTAGATATTACATCTGTAGCCATAACACTGTTAACATGGCTGCTCTTCCTCTTTCCCGTTCATGCAGACTCTAAGATATACTGAACAGTTGAGGTAGGCAATATGTTAAGGCTCTTTGAACAATTTAGTATGTTACATTCCAATGTTTTTGTCTTTGAGTAGCACCCCGGCTTGGATTTTTGAGAGTATTTTACAGTTGGGCCCCGTTCATGCAGACTCCAACTGATAATCACAACAAACACTGAAAACAACAAACCAATAATTGAATATATATTATATAGATGTATAAATATATTTACAGATATTTACAAATATGCACACACAAGTATAGACAAACACAGATAATAAACAGTTGGGCCCCGTTCATGCAGACTCCAACTGATAATCACAATAAACACTGAAAACAACAAACCAATAATTTAATATATATTATATAGATGTATAAATATATTTACAGATATTTACAAATATGCACACACAAGTATAGACAAACACAGATAATAAACAGTTGGGCCCCGTTCATGCAGACACAGATAATAAACGTACACCTGCAAAACACAGAAATGGCCAACAACCTTTTTTTAGTCTCCGTAAAAATTGATTAATTTGGTCAGTTTTCTACGGACTACTTTGCCTTCTTTAATCTTATCCGTCTGCCGCCTTGCTATAGAGTGGCGAAGTCCCTCCCCTTCCGGTGGACCTCCATGGGACCTTATTTCGGAAAAATTATGTATTGAAGTCAATGGAGAGAGAAAGATTATCTTTCGATCCCGTTTGAATTGTGCCACGAATTACACATATGATGTTTGTCAATTTAAAAGATAATTTTGCAAGTCAAAAAATAAAAATGTGTCGTAAAACTGTGAAGTAACACTTTTGTTTGTGTGAAACGCTCAATGAACTACATCTCTGGTCAACAACACACGTCACCAAGATGGCCGTCACTACTGTCTTGTCAACAAAACGATTGACTATCCTCACTATCACCACAATGAAACACGTCCTGAAGAATGTCATGCAAAGCTGCCTGCCTGCCTTCCTTTGATTCTCTCTGAACTGCCTGGTCGTTTTAATGTTTAATGTCAACCATTTGTGCAGATAGCATGAAGTAGAGAAGATCGCCGATGCTAACGTTAGCGTTAGCATTTCTCCCCCGGGCTTAAATGGTGTATTATAGAATGATCACACCGGTGATAGTACTATTCAAAGGGTTCACGAAATATGACTACTACTCTTACTGTTTAACATTTTGGGTTACTTAATGTTACTTCATGTTAAGGCTAATAAAAATGACACGGCTGTAATGCTAACTAACGTGCTAGCTACTAGCTAGGTAGCTAACTTGATCAAGCCACTCCTGGTCCTTTCATCAGACGGGAAGCAAAAGAACGAGCAAGACCCATTGCTGGTATAATAACAACCTGGTACTAAGCACACAGGCATCTTGTTAAAGTTATCTTATCTTAGCCAGCGCCATATAGATAGATTATATCTATATTGCGCTGATCTTAGGTATCTGAATGGTGGAGAAAAACAATTGTGACATCACTTACGCGACTCTGGGATTTGTAGTCTTTCTAGTTACGTATTTTTCATAGTCTTATATTTCAACAGTTTTACGACAAACTGTGACTTTTTTGAGATGGAAATTATTTTTTAAGATTGACAAACATCATATGTGTAATTCATGGCATAATTCAAACGGGATCGAAAGATACGTTTTCTCTCCCCATTGACTTCAATGCATAATTTTTCCGAAATAAGGTCCCATTACCCGGAAGTAGGTGGGCTTGACTTCGCCACTCTCTATGATTTAATCTGACTTTGCAGTACAAGGCAGAAGCCATCTTTACCAGGGGCCTCATTTATAAAGGGATATACGCTCAAAAATGGCGTACGCCAGTTTCTACGCAATGTTTGCGATTTATAAAATACTAACTTGACGGGAAAATGTGCTGTCCTCCACGCAAACTCTAACCCATGCGTACGCACAAAGCACACAAACGGGAGAGACGAGAAACTGCGACACCGTTGGCAGAAGGAAGAATGGAGAGAAATATGTGGAAATAATACCATAAATAAAATGTTACCTCTCATTTATCAAATATGAAGAATTCATTTTCAAACATTGATTAAAGCCAATCTTTAAATGATTAAACAAACGCCTGTTTGAGACTCCTCAGTGCACACAAAAACATAACTTGGAGAAATAAATAAATACGGATATGCTATTTAAAACCACCTCGAATATGTTGTGTTAATGTTATGAAATGTTTTCTCATAAATGATGCGGTAAGCAGGAGGACAGAATTACGTCTAAACTGACGCCGTTTTGCATTTCTATAGGTTGTAGATACGAGCATGGTTTTATATACTATCACGTTTAATCGTGTTTTATGCCGTTTGGCAAGACTTGATAAGTCGCTCGTAAAACACAGGAGGTATGGAAACTAAGAACACCATATGTGGTAAATTGTACAGCTAATATAACACAATCCATTAGTTGTATTTCCTTTAACTGGTGGATTATGGATATATAGTTGCTGATCGACAGCTGGAACACAAACCACCAAATACAACACAAATAATTCAGATCCAGTCGTCATGACTCCACTCCGGAGGGATTCCCCGATCATTTCTTACAGTTTCTCATCAAGGGGGTGTCTCCTGTCCCCGGGACAAACACACTGCCTGAGGAAGCATATTGTGCCTCCTATGTACAAGGTTAACATTGAAAGTGACGATGATATGTCCCAATGCGTCTCAATGTACATGTTACTCCAGCTGCCTATCAGTTTACTCCACTCAAATGGCGCAAAACTCGCGTTCCATGGACAGACGTGTAATACACTCAAATTACAATAGATGGAGCTCTAGACTAATTTATAAAATTTGTAAAAAATGTTGTTAACACTCTGGGTGTGTGAGACGAGTGAACCAAAACGTAAAACCTCCGCAATTAAAACAGTTTAATCGAGTTTGAGCACTAATATACCCATGTTTTGAACACTTTAGCGGGGTAAATGTGTTATCTTTTCACCCTGGTCCTGAATTAAAACAGTTCCCCCGACTTTAAACACTAATGTGCCCATGATTCAGACACTTATTTTATGTCCATATCTCTGTCTGTTTGTTGACTCCAATGTACACCGTCTAAAAATGACAATTATGACTGAATTAAAACAGTTTGACCTGATTTTAACACTCATGTAGCCATGTTTGCAGCGCTGCTCACCGGGTAACACTTGAAATACACTCTCCTCTTGAATTAAAACAGGTCCCCCGACTTTAAACACTAATGTGCCCATGATTCAGACACTTATTCATGGGTAAATGTGTTATCTTTTCACCCTGGTCCTGAATTAAAACAGTTCCCCCGACTTTAAACACTAATGTGCCCATGATTCAGACACTTATTCATGGGTCAATGTGTTCTCTTTCCCCCCCTGGGTGTGTGTGAGACAAGTGAACAGAGTCAGCCTGCAAACAAGCAGCAGTCTGCTGTCATTTGAAACATGTTCCCCGACTTTTTAACACACTTTTACCCACGTTTTGAGCACTTATTCCTGGGTCAATGTGTTCTCTTTCCCCCCTGGGTGTGTGTATGTCTGCCTGGAAGTGTGATATGCTGCTTAAAGCAGTGATTCTGCTGTTTTTAGTTTATTGTACATTTAATAAATTAAATATGATTAATATGTACATTGTTCTGTCTATACTGACACGTTTATGTCCATAACTCCGTATGTTTATGTCGTCCAATGTACACTGTCTAAAAACGACAATAACGAGTTAATTAAAACATTTTGGCCGCTCATAGGCGGCCTGCCATGCGCACCTTGAGTCCCCGGGCCCCCTGACTTAAGCACACTGCCTTGGACAAAACCCCATGTGCATAACTGCCAGACAAGCGTGGGACTGGTAACCTAAAAATATGAAAAGTGTCTGAGTGTCAGGAGTCCGCAGTTGGATGCTTAAGGGCGGATGGTAGACCACCACAAAATCCACCCCTTGTTAGTCTTACCAGGGGCACGAGGTTCTGGAGGGTGTGAATATCTGGGTTTAGTCCGCAGTTGGATGCTTAAGGGCGGACGGTAGACAACCACAAAATCCACCCCTTGTTAGTCTTACCAGGGGCACGAGATTCTGGAGGGTGTGAATATCTGGGTTTAGTCCGTGGGGGAGTGCTTAACTGCGGGGGCCCGGGGACTCATGGTGTGCAAGGTTATGGAGGAGTGCCACTGTTAGGGACTCATGCTGGAGGTCTCCTGCATTTAAACAGATTCACCAGTTTATAACATTACTTTAGCCCTGATCAGAGCCCTGTTTTCTGGGTAAGACAGTGAGGTGCTGTACCCTGGGTCTCTGGGTCAATGGGTCTCTGAGACCCTGCTAAAAGCAGTGACTCTGCTGCCTGCATTTAAACAGATTGACCAGTTTATAACATTACTTTAGCCCTGATCAGAGCCCTGTTTTCTGGGTAAGACAGTGAGGTGCTGTACCCTGGGTCTCTGGGTCAATGGGTCTCTGAGACCCTGCTAAAAGCAGTGACTCTGCTGCCTGCATTTAAACAGATTCACCAGTTTATAACATTACTTTAGCCCTGATCAGAGCCCTGTTTTCTGGGTAAGACAGCGAGGTGCTGTACCATGGGTCTCTGGGTCAATGGGTCTCTGAGACCCTGCTAAAAGCAGTGACTCTGCTGTCTGCATTTAAACAGATTCACCAGTTTATAACATTACTTTAGCCCTGATCAGAGCCCTGTTTTCTGGGTAAGACAGTGAGGTGCTGTACCCTGGGTCTCTGGGTCAATGGGTCTCTGAGACCCTGCTAAAAGCAGTGAGTCTGCTGCCTGCATTTAAACAGATTCACCAGTTTATAACATTACTTTAGCCCTGATCAGAGCCCTGTTTTCTGGGTAAGACAGCGAGGTGCTGTACCCTGGGTCTCTGGGTCAATGGGTCTCTGAGACCCTGCTAAAAGCAGTGACTCTGCTGCCTGCATTTAAACAGATTCACCAGTTTTAACATTACTTTAGCCCTGATCAGAGCCCTGTTTTCTGGGTAAGACAGCGAGGTGCTGTACCCTGGGTCTCTGGGTCAATGGGTCTCTGAGACCCTGCTAAAAGCAGTGACTCTGCTGCCTGCATTTAAACAGATTCACCAGTTTATAACATTACTTTAGCCCTGATAAGAGCCCTGTTTTCTGGGTAAGACAGCGAGGTGCGGTACCCTGGGTCTCTGGGTCTATGGGTCTCTGAGACCCTGCTAACAGCAGAGATTCTGCTGTTTTTAGCTCATTGTACATTTAACTAATTAAATATTATTAATATGTACATTATCCCGTCTATACTGACACATTTATGTCCATAACTCTGTATGTTTATTGAGTCCAATGTACACCGTCTAAAAACGACAATTGTGACTGAATTAAAACAGTTTGACAGCATTTTAACACTCATGTAGCCATGTTTGCAGCCCTGTTCCCTGGGTAACAATTGAATTACCCTCTCCTGTTGAATTAAAACATTTCCCACGGCTTTAAACACTAATATACCCATGATTCAGACAATTATTCCTGGGTAAATGTGTTATCTTTTCACCCTGGTCCTGAATTAAAACAGTTCTTTAAACACTAATGTACCCATATTTTGCCCACTTATTACTGGGTTAATATATCATCTTTTCCCCCTGGGTGTGTGTGGCACCATCTGGTGGAACATTTGTGAATTACACTAAAATCCAAAACTTTAATGTTTTTTATCTTAGCGAAATAATGATTTAATGACCCCAATGTAATGATCATTTATGATTCTGCAGATGTTGTCTACACGTGTATCACAACGTCTTATTTTTAGAGTGATTTGGAAAACTCGGTTAGCGAGGTTTATTTTTGTCAATATGAGATGCACTGTTTTCATGTCCCATGTACATATCTGTACATATGGCCTCACGCACTACCAACATATACTAATGGGGAGGAAGGTTATGTGTATTTTTTTTGCCATTAACTTTTTTCGGACCACTTATTTATTTATTTTGGTGACGATCCGACCTCCATGCTGCTACTCTGGTTCAAACTGCATCCACCAAACAATATGATTTATCTCGACCTCCCCACAATAACCAAAATCTGACACGGTGTGAGATGTCTTTTTTAGCTGTTCTATCGTAATTTCCTGCGATCTTCTTCATGCAGTCAGTCAAAATGAATGAATGAATGGGCGTTTCTTTGACTATGTATAGGCAAATATGGGCGTTACGAGTCGATTGTGATTTATAAAGGGAAACAGGCGTAGGGAGTGCCGTACGCACTTCCCTCGCCGGTACGCAATGTTTTGTGAATCGGAAAATGGCGGAAAATGTATGTACCTATTTTTGTGCTTTGTACTACGTAAGCAACCTTCCTACGTCAATCCTACGCAAGGCGTTATAAATGAGGCCCCTGAACATGGACATGGTTAGCTTCAACACACATGTCAAACATGTGGTTGTGCAGCTGTGGGAAGAGATTTTTCTCAGAACACTCAGAAAGCACCTGGTGGACAATTGCCGCTGTTGTTCCTCTTCCCTGTGGAGCCTTTCCTTCATTGGCATTTAGAAGCCGCTGAAAACATCTTTCGGTAACTTGACACACTGAAGTGATGCCTGGTGATGGTTTCTGTAGGCCACCTCTGTTCTTCAAAGTTACAAATGGATGCACAGAGTCAGCTGATGTCAGTGCATGTGAGCAAGGCATGCAGGTGACCTTCTGTTCTATCTTTTTGACAATGAAGCCTGCGATGTATGAGATCGCTGCTTCTTTGTACTCAGATAGATGGTTAACATCAGGAAGGTTAGCAAGGGTGTCATCCTCAGTCACAATCTCTTCCACCGGCTCAATACCCAACCTGCGTGCTATGTTGATATTTGCCGGTGTTGAGTCAAGGATGGTTGTGTTGTCACGAAGAAGACAGTTACCTGTGCCTTTTTTCACCTGGTGCCTTACAAGGAGACGCTTGTATGCCCCTCGGAACTGCCTGACATTGGGGTTGTTGTTGTTGTAACCTCCACGCGCTCTGATTGCAGAGAAAAACAGCTCCAAATGATCCTGACTTAGCTTGTAGGTCAGAAGGTATCGACAGAGGGCAGCTGGCTGCTCTACCAGGTCTTCGTAGATGCCAATAACACTTCTCCCACAAGCAATGAAACCACAGATGGGTGTTTTCTTCTGTGTGGCATGTAAAGGAACACGTTTGTTGTCCTTTCCTTTCACTTTAAGCCCACGGAGAAGGGACTCAGCTTCTTCTAGAATACCTATGGCACGGTGTTTAGTTGCTGGCTTGATGGGTGCTTTGTGTCCTTTTCCGAGTGGGTTTCGGCTGTTAAGGACGTCAAAGGCTGCATCAATTGTGCGCAGGAACTGAACTGTGGCTGCACTTCCAGTAAACTGAGGATACTTAAGCTCCTTTTCGGAATATTCAAGGGCATCTGCCACACTGCTGCTAAATAGTTGGGCTGCAAGATTGACCTTCATTTTCTGATTTCTCCACTGGATGTGCGCCATTTTTAGCTTGTTGCCAAGACGCAAGCCCTCCTTCTCCTGCAGCTTGTGGAGCTCCTCAATGTACTTCCACATTATCTGCTGGCCATCTTCTCTTACCAGAAGCCCAACTGTTGAGAAGACATTTCGAAGAAGCTTGAGCATATGACATGGATCCAGGATCACATAGATCTTTTGTGTGTGATCCTCAGGATGGAGAAAAAATGATCTCATGTCAAAAATGTCCAATTTGGCACCAAGCTCCCTGATCATGGCAAAGTTTTAGGAGGGTCCATCGCATGTCAAAGAGATAACCCTTACTCCAATTGCATGAAGCCTAACAAGGCTCTCTCGGATGAGGTTTGCTCTCTCGGTTCCAGTCATGCTGTTTATGAGGAAGTAAGCAATGGGGATCTTCCAAGACTCGTTGATTGCAACAACCATAAGGACCAATGCTTGGGTTGCAATCACATTTTCAATTTCTCCAGAGCCAATGTCAACATACCCATGAATTTGGTCCCCCCCAAACTCAGTTTGCTTATGGATGTACATTTCATCCATCATTAATGAGCAAACTGTGTCTTTCCCTGCTTCTTTCCTTTCAGCAACATGACTTTTTAAAGCTGTGAATGCAGCAACAGTAAATCCAGGATGTGCCGAGATGCTACTGTACCATTTTCGAATGGTCTGAGGATGAGGCAAAGACAAGTGAAACTTCTCTCTGACATAGTCATAGGCCTTTGGAGAGTAGAAGTGCAATGTGGTGGCAAATTGCTTCATGTTTTCAGAAAACACTGATTCTGTATTCTCTCAAAGACCTCTCGGGGAACCTCATCAAGACCATCAAGAAGAGAGGCACAGTCAGTTGAAATAAGGAGTTTCTTCTGAAGTACTTTTATTACACCTGCCAAGGAAGAAACTCGTGCCTTCAGTCTCCTTGTCTGCTGGGCCTTCAACCTCAGTTTTTTGCGAGCTGCGCATAGCTTAACCTCAACTTGGGAATGTTTTCTTTTTAGTGTTTTTGGAGACTCAGAAATAATGTAGCAGTGATCACTCAGAGAGCCGCTAGTCAGCTGTGTTGTAATGGTGTAAGAGTGAACAGAGGCTGAGTCTGCCTGTTTTCCAATTTGTTTTGTTTGTTGGCTGCTGCTACCCAAACCAACATCCTCACAAGCATTGACTGTTGGAATGTCATTATGCTCGAGATGTTGAACAACGGCTTCTTCAGGTGTCTTGTATCATAATGATATTGCTCTGATCAGCAGCAAGACTGTTTTCACCACTACCATGGTCTACATCTGCAACCTCCTCATTGCTATTGACAGTAGAACTAGGAGTGTCACTTACCTCGTCATTATTACTCACCCTGCTTTTCCTTCTAGGCTGTTGTTCTTTGCCATTGGTGAAATAGAACATGGTGGGCACTGCAGTGTTTTTCAGGCATCTCCTTCCCTAATAAAAATAATAAACAAAAACACATAAAATAACTTTTTGAGGTCTGTAGATATTCATCTTTCTTTTGAATAATGTTGTTTTAAATTTAAGAGTGCATTATAAAAGACAATAGAGGGCCAACATGTTAACTATGCAGTTAATCCATTCAACAATTACGTGTTTCCAAGATTCAGATTCAAAGGTTTTATGTCATATGCACATAAGCTACAGTGTAGGAATGGCAATGAAAATCTTCTGTCCCAAGCTCCACCAACAATGCAACATAGACATAAAACAATAAAACAAATTCAAAATTAAATTAAGAATAATAAATTAGTGCAGGCAGAAATCTATATACACGTAAATATAAGACGTATGCAAGAACAGAATGTAAAGATAAATATTGTATAGTAAGATGAAATTAAATCCTTTTTTTACAGTAATAGCTGTTAAGATAAATAAGTTATAAGATGACAACAGATGAATGAATGTTGCTATTAAAATAATATATAAAAAGGTAATATAATTCATCTGTTTTTAACATAGAGTATGTGGAGGGGAAATGGCAATTCTATGATAAAGAGTCTTTGCATAAATTGAAGAGAAATGTGATGGTTTGCAAAAAAATTCGATTTCTATGTTTCTATACTGTCAAAATCTTAATTTGGCCTTTAATCAAAAGAACATTACTCATCACTGATGTGCAAGCTGTGCCATAACAATTATTTAGCATTGTATGATGTATAAAATGTATTTAATTAGTAACAACAATTGACACCTAGAAATTGAACCATAAAAGTTTTGTTTTTTTAAAAGGATCTGTACCCATGAGTCAGTGCTGAAGTGTTGACTCTCAAAGTGTTCACTGCACAGGCGAGAAGAAACTTTGGGGGTCCATTTATTTCTCCGGATGTTCAGCACCCACTGGTCCAGCCTGTCTGGATCACCTAAAGGAAACCTTTATACAAAAATACATGAAAAGTGATATGTTAGGTGTGTAGGGTTACAGACTGCTTAACAAGCAAAACATATAACTTAAATTAGTGATGCAATGCTGAAATGTAAAAATGTGACAGTCAAAACGCATAGGTGTTTTAACCATCCTATTGTCTTCGTTTTCTCCCCCTTACTTTGGTGTTCGCGGTCAAATTTGACCGGTCCTGTTTTAACTGCTATTACGTTAACACAAAAACCATTAATCATCACCAAATTTAATTTAACACTCTTTCAAACTGTGGGGGGGATGGGCACATAAGAGCGGGAAATGTATCAAATTGTTCTGTGTGTGTGTTTGTGTGATTCACATGGGGGGATGGGCACATAATGGGGGGGAACACATCTAGTGTGTGTGTGTGTGTGTGTGTGTGTGTGTGTGTGTGTGTGTGTGTGTGTGTGTGTGTGTGTGTGTGTGTGTGTGTGTGTGTGTGTGTGTGTGTGTGTGTGTGTGTGTGTGTGTGTGTGTGTGTGTGTGTGTGTGTGTGTGTGTGTGTGTGTGTGTATCTGATCCGGATGGTTACTAATTCCTTTTCTTTATGGCGGTCATTTTTTACCAGGAACACCATAGGTGTTACAAAGTTGACTAAATCATCCAAAATTCAATGAAAGTGGTGATCAGCAATTTTATATGTTCAAATGTCTACTGTGAAGGATATCATAAATCCTTAATGCAATCGAATGTAAAACAAAAAAGTTATGATTGATGAAAGTAGTAAATCGGTCAGATTTGACCCGAAGACAACAGGAGGGTTAATGCCATATTCACTTAATAACGCATGAACAACTTTTACAAATATTTCTATATAGTCTGTGTTGGTAAATGTCATCTAGGTTGCACATTTCCTGCTGAAATACATGCATACCAAATTACTGCGTGGCACTTTGGTTTTGATAAAACAATGTAGTTCCTCTATATAAACGTTATATTCATAATCAAACGAGACAATCTGCAAGATAATGAGCTATTTGTTGTTATTCTTAATGCTTGTCATTCACACGTTACTAAAATAAAATAAGTACCGATACATAGCAGAACAATTGTGGCGATGTTCAGCTTAATAAGCCTTGTTCAACATAATTTATTTAGCTAATACTACAGCGGGCTGCAGGCGAACCAAGTCTGCGTTTCGCTGCATTCCTTGATCTCCAGTTATAACGCCGGACTCCGCCGCCGGCCGAAGCTAACGGAGCCGCCGGGACGCGCTAGCGAGCTAGCCCCCTGCGGCTCCGTTAGCTTCGGCCGGCGTGGACTCCGGCGGCCACCACTGGGATAATTGGTCCCCTTTTAACATTTGCTCCCGTTTAGCATTATGGGCGTCACAGCCATATGCTATAAAAGGCTGAATCATAAACTAAACTGTATATATATATATATACATGTATAAAGGGTTACGTCCTTAGCTGGCTAATAAGCTACATAATAAGCTACATAACAAGCTAAGCTAACAAGCACACAAACACCTGCTGACGGGAGTCAGTATGTATGTTATACATTAACATGTATAATATTATCATTTTACTCACCGAAAAAAGCTGAGAGTAGACTTCTTGGAAGTTCTGTTAGTACATTCAAGCGCACAGCACGACATTTTAATTGTCTGGTATTTGTAACAATATTCCCTAAAAGGCACAATCACCACGAACACGGCTAAAGGGTCAAGTACAGTAACTACAACTAACTAACGTTGTAGCCTAGCAGAGTGGACAAATTGATGTTAGCTGACAGTGAGGCACGTACCTGTCCATCAAAGTGACCACGCCCTAATTTATGCAAAAACTTTAAGACCTAATATAAATAAAAGGGTCGCGTTAGAAAACAATTCACTCACAGATTCATAATCACGAAGGTGGAATCTAACTATATACATAATAATATGTATTGCATCCAGGGCTAGAAACGTTTTTTTTCTGCTGTGAAAATGGGCATTTTAACATGGGGGTCTATGGAAATTGCTCCTTTCTGCAGTCATCGCCTATCGGCCAATATATGAACTGCAGTTTGTGGCACTTCCGTATTAGCATCCCGGCTCTTCCCCAGAGTTTGCCGCTTGGTTCAAATGCTCTTCTAAACAAAACTGAAAGTCCATGAAAAGCTGTCTTCCTGTTTCTGTGAAGGAAGCGCCATCTCCTGGTTAAATCCTGAAATTGAAAATCTGGCAACGCCCTCTTGGAAAATAGTGGGAGGGCTTAACATTCCCAGATACTGGTCTTTGGCAGGTCTTAGGCAGGTAACTGGCAGGTAGTAGGCAGGAAGCAGTAAGCTGGAGTCTGAAATAAGATGATCCATCTGTAGTGTCTGACTTGGCTTAGTTTAAACATGATTTCACATTTCTAAAAGTTATTTTTGGCAAGAAGCATAGACAAATACTAGGTATTACACTGCTCGATCGACCGGTGATTCAACGAATCATTCAAATCTGCTGCCATTCAAAATGAAAAATATATTCTTAAAAACTGCATAGTTTGTTGGCTAAGTTTCTCCTGTAAAAATAGAGAAATCAATATCATATCACAAGCATTGGCAAATTGTCGCCTATCATGCACATATTGGTTTATTAAGACACTTACCTCAATGAGTTAGTTGACTTCGGTGAAGTAAATTCCCGAGTATTTACAAAAAAAGGCAGATAGAGATCAATATGAAACAATTTAATTTTTAATGACAGGATCGGCAGAAACAATAATTGATATAGAGAACACCATATATTTGAACTGATTTGCATTCACAACAAGTTTTTTGTGAGAAGGTGATAATGACATTAATGAAGTTGTATATATTTAGTCCTATTGCACTACATGAAATATCATGCTGAACTCATTAGAATGACTCAGAAATCAGAATCAGAACTCATGAATTTAATGAATATGAAGTGATGACAGTGGGACTAAGCAGCATTTTCAAGCCCTACTGGTCACAGGAAACAGCACACAGTTTATGAGGTGAAGGGTTGAGAGTGAAGCCTGTGCGTGGAGTAAGATCCAATTCATCCTCCGAAACTCCTGGAGCAGGAGTAAAACGAAAGTGTTGCAAGAGGCTGGTGAAGAAGATGAAGAGCTCCATCCTGGCCAGACTCTCTCCAAGACAAACCCTGCGACCTTAAAGAGAAAGAATTAAAAAAGAATATGATCATCTCGCCTGCAAGTCAATGCACATCAAGAAGTGATGGCAAAATTCACCAACCTGCAGAAAAAGGCATGAAGGCCTCTCGCTTGAGGAACTTCCCATCTTTGTCCAAGAAGTGAGCAGGATAAAAACTGAGGGGGTGTTCCCACTCACTCTCATCATACAGGACGGATGTCAAGAGAGGATATACTGTGGTCCCCTGTGGACAAAATACGATTGGATTTTCATTACCCACGATTTTGTTTTTATTTATCATTGATGAAAGGAAATGTATTGCACCATTTTTCATTTATTCTAACCTTCTTAATGAAGTGACCCTGGAAAGTTACGTCTTGGCTCGTTTTGTGAGGAAGTGCCATGGGCACGATGTTAGCCAGTCGCTGTGTCTCATGGATGACAGCGTCAGTGAAAGGCAGGCTCTTCCTGTCCTCTACCTGGGCTTGACGACTTCCTATCACCCTGCTCAGCTCTTCTTTGACTTTGCCTGGCAGAAGAAAACGTTTTTGACTTCATGAAGATGATGTTTTTGTTGGTAAAGAAAATATTGTTGATCGGACTGTTAATTGTAAGACATTTGTTAAGAATTTAGGCCCCTAACCTTGTATTTTTGGATACTTGGCCATAAACAGAAGTCCCCATCTCAGCGTTGTTGCTGTTGTGTCAGTCCCGGCAGCAAAGAGATGAAGAACTGTCTGCATCAGGTTTTTATCGTGGAAATGACTGTCCGTAACCCCAGATTCCTGCAAGTAAATATGAATCGGTGCTTTTAGTCAACAAACCTGTTCCCACACTTTGACATGTGACATAAAAGGGAATTTGATCTTGTTTTTTGAGGTAGTAGTGATGGTTGAGTGAGTTTATTGCAATACTTTTTTCTTTAATCAAAAGGGCTGACTTAGCAATTTAGTTACATCTTGTGGAAATAACATTTCAAAACTTCCATTTGTTCATTTAAAATGTATTTTAATCAGTTAAAGAATTCAATGTGTTGAACAACATTGTGACCAGGTAAATGTAATTTCCCTTTTCAGATATCAACAGCGGAGATGTGGTTATGTTAGGGTTAGTAATGAAATGCTTCCCAACCTCCAGATTTTTTTTGCGGAGAAGAAAGGCGTCCACATAGCCTCTGCACATCTGTGGATTAAGGGTCTCTTTCAAACGACTAAAGAAGTGTTGATTCTGTTTTGTGTTGGCGGAAATCAACATATAGATCTCCTTTCTGTGAGCGACAAATGTACCGATCCATGGAAACAAGTTATACACCTGTTAAAGAAATAGTTGAAAAAAAGAAAGTTAAAAATGCAATATTTCTTCAATAAGTTACCGCAATCGATGTATTATGTAAATCACATTTGAAAGTCTAAGCTTTAAAACATTTAATGACCTGTATCGATGGTGAGCCCATAAGCTGAATAATTCTGTTTGTTCGATCTACCAGTGATGTAAACTCTGCATCATCATATTCAAATCTGCTGCCATAAACAATTGAGCAGATGATATTAGAGGCCGCATAGTTTATGGGTTGAGTTGTATCAAAAGCTTCTCCTGTAAAAAGGGAAATGGTGAAATGATAAATATCACATGCATTGGCTTGACAAGTGTTGGTTATCATACAATTAGGTATAATAAGACACTTACCTTTGCATTTCTTAAACACTTCTATGAGGTGCTCACATTCCTCAATGATCTTGTCCTCAGAAGCCCTCTTACCCATCCCAAAGTCTCTGAGGTTAGTCAAGGCAAAGCGCCTCATCTCTTTCCATGAATCACCGTTGGACCATAGAACCCCTGAAATGTAGTTCAGCAAACAATGTCATGGAATCAAATCATCAAAGGCAAAGGATGTGGAAATGAAAAGGATAAGTATGTGGCAAAACGTTTATTACCGTGCCCTTGATTATAATCATGCGTAATTTCCAGCTGTCTCTATCTCCAAACTCTTCAGCTCGATTGAGAAGTGCCTCCTTTACTGTCTTGTATCCTGCCAGTACCACCACTTTTTTGGGTCCCAAATAGATAGTAAACACTGATCCATATTTCTTGGAAAGCTAAAGAACAACATAATGTCATTATATTTTCTTTTTAAAACACACAGAATACAGCAAACAAGACGAGAGCTTTGTGAGAATCAGAAAAAACGGACTCCTCTAAAAGAAAGCTTATTTTACGACAATGCCTCACCTCCAGCAATGTGTGGTAGGGTCTCTTGAGGTCAAGCTGCAGCAGGTTGCCTAGTAGGGGAAGTGGTTTCGGACCTGGAGGTCCCTTTCCTTCATCCTGGGATCCGAAGCTGGAGGAGTAGACGATGTAGACAAGCACCAAGACCACCAGAGCCCCCAAAAGAGAGCTAGTACTCGAGGCCTGGAGAAAAATATCTAATATTCCCATGACTTTAATCAAGTGTTCTGAAGTACTCTAACTTGTTTGCTGTGTGAATGCAGCTGGCTCTGGCTGAGTGAGGAGGAGAGATTTATTTTAGTAGCTGCTCCTTTGATCTTATAGGACCTTTGAGAACAGTCTATTTGTTCTGTTTGATATTAACAAGATTGATTTACACTTTTGCTCCCTCAGATGTCATGTGATCATGGAGGGATTGGCTTGGCCTGTACAGAGGTTGATAGGACAAGTGAGATTACATTTTGGCTAAATACCAATGACCCATGGACACAGTGTTGGTTGGGTGGAGGGGTGAGTGGGGGCCTGCATTAATGATTGTCTGTGCTGACATTATTCTACTGGTCAAAACAGTATTCATTCACTCTCATTGTGAACGACTCAGACTCACAGTACACAAGCATTTCGAATGGAGAAAGAAGGAAATATTATAGTTATACAATATTTTCTTTAATGATTACATGATCAGCAGAACACTGATTACATTGCAAACGTTTAAGCATTTGCTCATAGAAGTTATCTCACCTCACTTTTCATAAAGAGCAGGCATACACACTACTTGCGGCTGACATTTCTGGCAGGTATTTTGCAAATGTTTTGAATTAGAGAATGCCACAAGGGTTTCACTGAAACTAGGACACAGACTCATGGACAAACTCAGATGTATGATTTACCTAGATTTAAAAAACTGTATTGTAAAAAAACTATTAACTTTATTGGATTCAATAAACGTCACAGGACTCTATCCAATTTATAGATTGGTGGCAAAGATCATCATAAAAGTTTTCTACAAAGTTGTACCTTTGTTCTCTGTCACCCTTCACCCAGCCTCATCCTTAAAGCTCCTTTTTTACAAGCCATGTTAAAATGTTTTATGTATTTGATTTTTGTTCAGATTGCTTTTAAAGCTCTGGTTTCAAGACATCCCTAATGTTACAAGCACATGCAAACCACGTAGAATATTATCTGCAGCAAAAAGTTACAACCATTGTTTTTCTCTCATAGCTTATGCTCTGCAATCAGAAGATCTGTTGCTGGAGCATTGCCCATGATAACACTGTACTCTACTAAAAACTGCATGAAGCTTTCAATTTATTAACTAACATTTTTGATAACCTTAGTGACTATTGACTATGTTACTTCAAGGGTCAAGATAAAGGGAGGCGTGTGGTGCAGTGGGTTGTGTGTTGGTGTTCGGATCAGGGGGTCACAGGTTCAAACCCCACTGCAGTCAGCATGTCGTTGTGTCCCTGAGACACTTCACCCCAAATTGCTCCTGTGGGGATTGTCCACAGTATTGAGTATGTACGTCACTTTGGATAAAAGCGTCTAACAAGTAACATGTAATGTAATAAAGGAAAGACTAGTTCAAACTAAATTAAAAGTGAGAGTTGATCTAAACTGCTATATTTGAAAAGCAGACTTTCATAGAGAGGGGTAGACGAGACAGCTAATTTCTCACAAGCTGGCCAAACATGACCTTGCAACCAAGATATTTTGAACCCTGGTAAATGATCAACTTAACTGGGTCAAATGTATAACTTATCTCAAATTACTTATAATAGATTGGTGGCAAAGATCACTATATCAAGTTTTATTAAGGTTTTATTATAACTTGCTCTCTCTCAACTTTCACCCAGCCTCATCTGATGGTTGTTTTGTCAGAAACAGAAGTAATGCATTTTATGTACTTAAAAAATGAGAATTGGTGATGACTACAAGCTAAATCAAACAGACAGAGATATGTTTGCTGGTTAAAACAAAGGTTACAGGGGAGGATGTTGGTGGCAACACCTGCAGAACATGGACATGGCAATGTTAATATGTTATTATGTTAGGTTTATTCATATAGTTTCTCAAAAGGGTTAATTTATAATCGTTGAAAATATTGTCTTTATCAGTGTCACTTCAACAACACCTCAAGGTATGTTTTGTTTGGTTGCTAAATATTACAAATAAATAATATTGCACCTAGTGGAAACCTCTGTAGCCATTAGGGATTTTATAGACCAGGAAAGCTACAGCTAAAATGTTATATATATATATATATATTAAAAGATTAAGTTTTGTTCCAGGTTTGTGGAGGTTAATTATTGTTTATTTGTGCCTCTAGCAATGCTCATAATGGTTGTCTTGTCAACATTTGGATAAGAACTAGAGTCAGAATCATTCCAGTAACTTAAAGTCACATTTTTACATGTTTTGAGATAGGTGGACACATTTGTTCAATTTTGTTTCACAGATACATAATGTTGGAGAGGACGATAAATGTACAGTGACATATGAAGACATTGGGGAAACCTCTACTTTGGTCAGACTGGTTTTGATTGTAATATCCCTTTAAAAATCACATTATCTTTGGTGGATAGGGTTGCAGCAGGAAGATTTGCCGTATTGATTTTGAAGCGTTTTTGATGAGAGAGTTCCTTAAAGGGACCTATCATGCAAAATGCACTTTTGTACGTCTTTTATACATGAATATGTGTCCCCGGTGTTCCAGGGAACTCACCAAGTGTCAGAAAACACAACCCTCTCTATTTTCCTCCATACCCAAATCTCTAAAAAAGGGGCTGCAACGGATCTGATAAAAACTGATCCAGATTTGAACACTGTCCTGACGTCAGGACGGTGGCGCTACGGCTATTGGGTCAACTCCACCAATCAGGAGGAGACAGCCACGGCCATTGCCGTTCGAAAACGCTGGAGACGCTGTAGTACATATGCCAGGCCAGTAGATGGTGCTGTTCTCACAGAATCAGCCCTTGCAAAAACAGAGCTAAAAATTGTCAAATTGAGCAAAATGAGGCATGGCTAAAATGCATGATCTGTTTGGTATTTTGAAAAAACAAAATATAAATATGCCTTATATAGGTATGGTCCTACACTATATTATTCAAATATAGCATGATAGGTCCACTTTAAAGTTTATAACTTTATTGCTGTGTTACTCAATTTGGAAAATGTAAAACTCCAAGATAAAAGAGTTAAGGCCGGAAATCTTCATCTTTTTTTATTGTGCACAACAAATAATTGCATTCGTATTTTACATTTCAAGTTACAAGAAAGACATTATGTAATATATTTAGAATGATTTTGATTGCTTGCACATAAGCTCTTCTGACATCCAATCAATATTCATCATCCCAATTACTTCATAGTCGAGGTGCAGCACACAGTTTATGCGGTGCTGGGTCGAAGGTTAGGCGCAAGCATGGAGTCAGATCGAGTTCATCCTCTGAAACTCCTGGAGCAGGGGTGAATCGAAAGTACTGCAGGAGGCTGGTGAAAAAGAGGAAGAGCTCCATCTTGGCCAAACTTTCTCCGGGACAAGCTCTGAGACCTGTTAGAGAGTGTGAAGGTTAATCTGCCAGTTCATACAAAGTGAACAAGAAGTGTTACCTAAGCTCACAAACCTGCAGAGAAAGGCATGAAGGCATCTCGCTTCACAAACTGTCCATCTTTGTTAAGGAAGTGAGCAGGATAAAAGCTGCGTGGGTTCTCCCATTCACTCTCATCATACAGGACAGACATCAACAGAGGAGTCACTGTGGTCCCCTGTATGCAGAGTTGAAAATATGTTTTTGTATGACGTGATATATTTAAAATGTCTTAAAGCAAAAACAACATTTCCTACATATAACATTCACTTTAAGACATGAAGATTTTAATGGAGGAAAAGTAGGTGTTTCATTCAGTTGTACCTTCTTAATGAAGTGACCTTGTAAGGTCACATCTTGGCTATCTTGTGAGGAAGCGACAGTGGGGCAATGTTAGCCAATCTCTGTGTCTCATGGAGGACAGCATTGACGAAGTGCAGGTTCTTTCTGTCCTGAATTTGTACTTGACGATGTCCAATCACTCTGCTCAGCTCCTCTTGGACCTGGTCTAAATAATGAAGAGCTTCTGTTTTTATGATGACAATTCGACTTGAACTTCATGTTCTTTTGCTTGGTCTGAAGGATGTGGATCTATTACGCTTCTTACCTTGTATTTTTGGATACTTGGTCACAAGCAGAAGTGCCCATCTCAGTGTATCTGATGTTGTGTCAGTGCCAGCAGCAAAGAGATTCAAGACTGTTGCCATAAGGTTGTCATCGTGAAAGTGACTGCAGGTAATCCCAGATTTCTTCAAGTAAACACATATCACTGCTTTTATTCAAACAATTCTGATCACAAATACGTATTTCTTTGCAGTTAAGCAATTTTGCAATTACTTTCATAAATGTACAGCACAGTATGTTAACCGTCAGTTTTTAACAAATTTGCAACTTTGGATATCCATTGCCCATTATGAAAAGTAAAGTAATTCATTTTATTTTGTATACTAAATGAATAGAAGCTGTTAAAAAGGAAAGTATAATGGTCAATGCAATGTAAAAAAATCAGGCCTTTTCAATTTTGGGCTCCGTTGGTGGCCACAGAAAAAGCACTGCCTAATCCTGATGTTTTTACTCTTTAGTTGACCAATGTCACTCGTCTTTTTCTTAACCAATTCAACAAACAAAGGCAAGTACATGACCAATACTGGCATTCTGCTGTAATACTCTTTTCTACTTTTATTTCCAGCTAGTGTACATTCAGCAAAATATTTTCACAAATTCCTAATATCCCCATCTACTTTGACCAACATATCTATTTTGATATATGTTTCCCAACCTCAACATGTTGCTTCCTGACCAGAAAGGCGTCCACAAGTCCTCTGCACATCTGTGGTATGTGGGTCTCTTTCAAATGACTGATAATCTTTAGGTTGGATGGAGCATCTTATTTCAGACAGTTTGAAACGCGAGGGTCGTGATTGGGTCGTGATTGGTCCGTGATCGGCCCGTGATCGGTTCGTGATGAAGAGCCGGCCCCCAGTCTGACTTGATACCGCCCCCGTGATAAATACATTTAATTATTGTGAAGCCAGCTGCAATGGATCATTGATCCACCAGGGGGTGCAGTGGGGTTCCACACTGGAGCTCATGTGTTGTTTTCGGCAAATTTAGATGATAAATACAACTATGAAGCTTGTAACGGCATAATTACTTAAGCGGAGAACGGAGTAATTTAACATTACAGCAGGCATAACAACAGCCGGTGTTTATTTTATTATTATATATAGTTGTTATTCATTTGTTTTAAAGCTCAATAAGGAAGATTTAAACTTTCACACACGCGAAAAACTCTGCCCGGTTCCCTCGGCCCCCACCACCTTGAATAAACAGAAGGCTGCTTTTGTGGAGGAAGTTACAGCGCTACGTACAGGCTCGGCATATGTACTGCAGCTTTTTCCAGCGGTATCCATAAATCTCTTAATTTTGACCTCAAAGTGCACCAGATTGATGCATTTAACTTCAATATAAAGAAAAACATCTTCTGTTGTAACAACAATAACATTATAAATAGTAACATAGCTGAACATGGTATTGCACATTTAGCTTTCAGTGTTACTGACCTGAGATGTTTTTATTACATGAATTAAGGTGACTGAGGCTTTTTAACATAGACTTGTCAGTGTCCCACATACCCACATACCATTCACCATCCTCCACCCCCCTACTGTATGTTGATTTTTGACTTTGTTTGCCTACATGTAAATGGATGGCATTTAGTACCTACCCCCCTCTGAGTGAATACCTGTTGTACCTGTCCGGGGCTAAGCCCATAGGACGATGCTCTGATGTCATCACCCTCGCACATTTGTCATATGTTTACAAAAAACGATGTTAACACTTTCTCGTTCTTAATATATGCTATATTTAGGGTCGATATGTGTTGAATTTACTTTAAAATAGCAGATCACTGTGACCGGATATAGTTTTTTCGGCTTAGTGAACGTGTGTCTCTTCCTCCGCAGCTCCTCCGGGCAGAGAGTTTCAAATCAAATCAAATCAAGTTTTATTTATAAAGCACATTTAAAAGCGATTTTTGGTCGAGCCAAAGTGGTGTACATGTAATAAAAACACATTACTACAATCACAATAAAAGAAATAAATTACAACAGATATATATAAAAAATTAAAATAAAACACAAGGAAAGTCAGGAGTCGTACTCCGCTCTAACTAGAAGGCCAGAGAGAAGAAGTGTGTTTTTATGTAGATTTAAAAACCCCTAGGGTCTGGGCCGACCTCACATGGAGGGGCAGAGTGTTCCAGTTTGCAGCGGTGTGTGTCAGCAACGTGCAGTCAGGGGAGGCACGGATTGGCCGTCGGGAGAGTCGGGACTTATCCCTGGCCAGCTGTGAGTTCTGGAGAATCACATTGCTGAATCGGTTCGCTTACGGCCGACAACACAGACCCCCCCCCCCCCCCCCGTTGACAATTCACGAGCGTCTAACTCTCTCCCCCCTTCTAACAGAGCCCCCCCCATATCAAATCCCAATTTAACCCCTGGCCTCTGGAGCAGAAATGAATAAGTTTTAAAAAATGTTTACGTTTTGTTACGTTTTTAGGGAAATGTTGTAATATTGCAACGTTGGCCTTAGGTGGGAGGGAGCAGAATTTCTGTATTTCTACTATTTCACATTGTCTGAATAAATATATTGAACAACTAAGGGTTAATTTGCAGGATTGATTGATTACTTAGCCCTATATCAGTATATAGCATGAATAATAATCACACATCACTCATATTTGTTATGAATAATCATTTATCATTTATTAAATAGTAAGTCGTTGGATAAAAGCGTCAGCTAAATGCAATTTATGAAAGCCTCACTCAGGATTTTTTTACCAAGTGTTTTTATTGCTCTTGAGGCATTAAAAACAAGATTTTAACTTTAGTTTTTTATATAATATCTGCATTTTCTCTTGTGAAAAACTAAGTCTTAGTTTGGCCATAGTTATTTAATATATAAAGACTATATATTATTGAATTACAAGATTAGATATACTTTATTTGATCTAAAATATTGATGTGTTCAAATGCTCTTATAAACAAAACTGAAAGTCCATGAAAAGCTGTCTTCCTGTTTCTGTGAAGGAAGCGCCATCTCCTGGTTAAATCCTGAAATTGAAAATCTGGCAACGCCCTTTTGGAAAATAGTGGGAGGGCTTAACATTCCCAGATACTGGTCTTTGGCAGGTCTTAGGCAGGTAACTGGCAGGTAGTAGGCAGGAAGCAGTAAGCTGGAGTCTGAAATAAGATGCTCCATCTGTAGTCTCTGACTTGGCTTAGTTTAAACATGATTTCACATTTCTAAAAGTTATTTTTGGCAAGAAGCATAGACAAATACTAGGTATTACACTGCTCGATCGACCGGTGATTCAACGAATCATTCAAATCTGCTGCCATTCAAAATGAAAATATATTCTTAAAAACTGCATAGTTTGTTGGCTAAGTTTCTCCTGTAAAAATAGAGAAATCAATATCATATCACAAGCATTGGCAAATTGTCGCCAATCATGCACATATTGGTTTATTAAGACACTTACCTCAATGAGTTAGTTGACTTTGGTGAAGTAAATTTCCGAGTATTTACAAAAAAAGGCAGATAGAGATCAATATGAATACAATTGATTGAAAACAATAATTGATATAGAGAACACATATATTTGAACTGATTTGCATTCACAACACGTTTTTTGTGAGAAGGTGATAATGACATTAATGAAGTTGTATATATTTAGTCCTATTGCACTACATGAAATATCATGCTGAACTCATTAGAATGACTCAGAAATCAGTATCAGAACTCATGAATTTAATGAATATGAAGTGATGACAGTGGGACTAAGCAGCATTTTCAAGCCCTACTGGTCACAGGAAACAGCACACAGTTTATGAAGTGAAGGGTTGAGAGTGAAGCCTGTGCGTGGAGTAAGATCCAATTCATCCTCCGAAACTCCTGGAGCAGGAGTAAAACGAAAGTGTTGCAAGAGGCTGGTGAAGAAGATGAAGAGCTCCATCCTGGCCAGACTCTCTCCAAGACAAACCCTGCGACCTTAAAGAGAAAGAATTAAAAAAGAATATGATCATCTCGCCTGCAAGTCAATGCACATCAAGAAGTGATGGCAAAATTCACCAACCTGCAGAAAAAGGCATGAAGGCCTCTCGCTTGAGGAACTTCCCATCTTTGTCCAAGAAGTGAGCAGGATAAAAACTGAGGGGGTGTTCCCACTCACTCTCATCATACAGGACGGATGTCAAGAGAGGATATACTGTGGTCCCCTGTGGACAAAATACAATTGGATTTTCATTACTCTGGTTTGTTTTTATTTATCATTGATGAAAGGAAATGTATTGCACCATTTTTCATTTATTCTAACCTTCTTAATGAAGTGACCCTGGAAAGTTACGTCTTGGCTCGTTTTGTGAGGAAGTGCCATGGGGACGATGTTAGCCAGTCGCTGTGTCTCATGGATGACAGCGTCAGTGAAAGGCAGGCTCTTCCTGTCCTCTACCTGGGCTTGACGACTTCCTATCACCCTGCTTAGCTCTTCTTTGACTTTGCCTGGCAGAAGAAAACGTTTTTGACTTCATGAAGATGATGTTTTTGTTGGTAAAGAAAATATTGTTGATCGGACTGTTAATTGTAAGACATTTGTTAAGAATGTAGGCCCCTAACCTTGTATTTTTGGATACTTGGCCATAAACAGAAGTCCCCATCTCAGCGTTGTTGCTGTTGTGTCAGTCCCGGCATTAAAGAGATTAAGAACTGTCTGCATCAGGTTTTTATCGTGGAAATTACTGTCCGTAACCCCAGATTCCTGCAAGTAAATATGAATCGGTGCTTTTAGTCAACAAACCTGTTCCCACACTTTGACATGTGACATAAAAGGGAATTTGATCTTGTTTTTTGAGGTAGTAGTGATGGTTGAGTGAGTTTATTGCAATACTTTTTTCTTGTAATCAAAAGGGCTGACTTAGCAATTTAGTTACAACTTGTGGAAATAACATTTCAAAACTTCCATTTGTTCATTTAAAATGTATTTTAATCAGTTAAAGAATTCAATGTGTTGAACAACATTGTGACCAGGTAAATGTAATTTCCCTTTTCAGATATCAACAGCGGAGATGTGGTTATGTTAGGGTTAGTAATTAAATGCTTCCCAACCTCCAGATTTTTTTTGTGGAGAAGAAAGGCATCCACATAGCCTCTGCACATCTGTGGATTAAGGGTCTCTTTCAAACGACTAAAGAGGTGTTGATTCTGTTTTGTGTTGGCGGAAATCAACATATTGATCTCCTTTCTGTGAGCGACAAATGTACCGATCCATGGAAACAAGTTATACACCTGTTAAAGAAATAGTTGAAAAAAGAAAGTTAAAAATGCAATATTTCTTCAATAAGTTGCCGCAATCGATGTATTATGTAAATCACATTTGAAAGTCTAAGCTTTAAAACATTTAATGACCTGTATCGATGGTGAGCCAGCAAGCTGAATAGTTCTGATTGTTCGATCTACCAGTGATGTAAACTCTGCATCATCATATTCAAATCTGCTGCCATAAACAATTGAGCAGATGATATTAGAGACCGCATAGTTTATGGGTTGAGTTGTATCAAAAGCTTCTCCTGTAAAAAGGGAAATGGTGAAATGATAAATATCACATGCATTGGCTTGATAAGTGTTGGTTATCATACAATTAGGTATAATAAGACACTTACCTTTGCATTTCTTAAACACTTCTATGAGGTGCTCACATTCCTCAATGATCTTGTCCTCAGAAGCCCTCTTACCCATCCCAAAGTCTCTGAGGTTAGTCAAGGTAAAGCGCCTCATCTCTTTCCATGAATCACCGTTGGACCATATAACCCCTGAAATGTAGTTCAGCAAACAATGTCATGGAATCAAATCATCAAGGCAAAGGATGTGGAAATGTGGAAAAAAGGATAAGTATGTGGCAAAGCGTTTATTACCGTGCCCTTGATTATAATCATGCGTAATTTGCAGCTTGTCTCTATCTCCAAACTCTTCAGCTCGATTGAGAAGTGCCTCCTTTACTGTCTTGTATCCTGCCAGGACCACCACTTTTTTGGGTCCCAAATAGATGGTAAACACTGATCCATATTTCTTGGAAAGCTAAAGAACAACATAATGTCATTATATTTTCTTTTTAAAACACACAGAATACAGCAAACAAGACGAGAGCTTTGTGAGAATCAGAAAAAACAGACTCCTCTAAAAGAAAGCTTATTTTACGACAATGCCTCACCTCCAGCAATGTGTGGTAGGGTCTCTTGAGGTCAAGCTGCAGCAGGTTGCCTAGTAGGGGAAGTGGTTTCGGACCTGGAGGTCCCTTTCCTTCATCCTGGATCCGAAGCTGGAGGAGGAGACGATGTAGACAAGCACCAAGACCACCAGAGCCCCCAAAAGAGAGCTAGTACTCGAGGCCTGGAGAAAAATATCTAATATTCCCATGACTTTAATCAAGTGTTCTGAAGTACTCTAACTTGTTTGCTGTGTGAATGCAGCTGGCTCTGGCTGAGTGAGGAGGAGAGATTTATTTTAATAGCTGCTCCTTTGATCTTATTAGGACCTTTGAGAACAGTCTATTTGTTCTGTTTGATATTAACAAGATTGATTTGCACTTTTGCTCCCTCAGATGTCATGTGATCATGAGGGATTGGCTTGGCCTGTACAGAGGTTGATAGGACAAGTGAGATTACATTTTGGCTAAATACCAATGACCCATGGACACAGTGTTGGGTTGGGTGGAGGGGTGAGTGGGGGCCTGCATTAATGATTGTCTGTGCTGACATTATTCTACTGGTCAAAACAGTATTCATTCACTCTCATTGTGAACGACTCAGACTCACAGTACACAAGCATTTCGAATGGAGAAAGAAGGAAATATTATAGTTATACAATATTTTCTTTAATGATTACATGATCAGCAGAACACTGATTACATTGCAAACGTTTAAGCATTTGCTCATAGAAGTTATCTCACCTCACTTTTCATAAAGAGCAGGCATACACACTACTTGCGGCTGACATTTCTGGCAGGTATTTTGCAAATGTTTTGAATTAGAGAATGCCACAAGGGTTTCACTGAAACTAGGACACAGACTCATGGACAAACTCAGATGTATGATTTACCTAGATTTAAAAAACTGTATTGTAAAAAAACTATTAACTTTATTGGATTCAATAAACGTCACAGGACTCTATCCAATTTATAGATTGGTGGCAAAGATCATCATAAAAGTTTTCTACAAAGTTGTACCTTTGTTCTCTGTCACCCTTCACCCAGCCTCATCCTTAAAGCTCCTTTTTTACAAGCCATGTTAAAATGTTTTATGTATTTGATTTTTGTTCAGATTGCTTTTAAAGCTCTGGTTTCAAACATCCCTAATGTTACAAGCACATGCAAACCACGTAGAATATTATCTGCAGCAAAAAGTTACAACCATTGTTTTTCTCTCATAGCTTATGCTCTGCAATCAGAAGATCTGTTGCTGGAGCATTGCCCATGATAACACTGTACTCTACTAAAAACTGCATGAAGCTTTCAATTTATTAACTAACATTTTTGATAACCTTAGTGACTATTGACTATGTTACTTCAAGGGTCAAGATAAAGGGAGGCGTGTGGTGCAGTGGGTTGTGTGTTGGTGTTCGGATCAGGGGGTCACAGGTTCAAACCCCACTGCAGTCAGCATGTCGTTGTGTCCCTGAGACACTTCACCCCAAATTGCTCCTGTGGGGATTGTCCACAGTATTGAGTATGTACGTCACTTTGGATAAAAGCGTCTAACATGTAATGTAATAAAGGAAAGACTAGTTCAAACTAAATTAAAAATGAGAGTTGATCTAAACTGCTATATTTGAAAAGCAGACTTTCATAGAGAGGGGTAGACGAGACAGCTAATTTCTCACAAGCTGGCCAAACATGACCTTGCAACCAAGATATTTTGAACCCTGGTAAATGATCAACTTAACTGGGTCAAATGTATAACTTATCTCAAATTACTTAAATAGATTGGTGGCAAAGATCACTATATCAAGTTTTATTAAGGTTTTATTATAACTTGCTCTCTCTCAACTTTCACCCAGCCTCATCTGATGGTTGTTTTGTCAGAAACAGAAGTAATGCATTTTATGTACTTAAAAAATGAGAATTGGTGATGACTACAAGCTAAATCAAACAGACAGAGATATGTTTGCTGGTTAAAACAAAGGTTACAGGGGAGGATGTTGGTGGCAACACCTGCAGAACATGGACATGGCAATGTTAATATGTTATTATGTTAGGTTTATTATATAGTTTCTCAAAAGGGTTAATTTATAATCGTTGAAAATATTGTCTTTATCAGTGTCACTTCAACAACACCTCAAGGTATGTTTTGTTTGGTTGCTAAATATTACAAATAAATAATATTGCACCTAGTGGAAACCTCTGTAGCCATTAGGGATTTTATAGACCAGGAAAGCTACAGCTAAAATGTTATATATATATATATATATAAAAAGATTAAGTTTTGTTCCAGGTTTGTGGAGGTTAATTATTGTTTATTTGTGCCTCTAGCAATGCTCATAATGGTTGTCTTGTCAACATTTGGATAAGAACTAGAGTCAGAATCATTCCAGTAACTTAAAGTCACATTTTTACATGTTTTGCAGATAGGTGGACACATTTGTTCAATTTTGTTTCACAGATACATAATGTTGGAGAGGACGATAAATGTACAGTGACATATGAAGACATTGGGGAAACCTCTACTTTGGTCAGACTGGTTTTGATTGTAATATCCCTTTAAAAATCACATTATCTTTGGTGGATAGGGTTGCAGCAGGAAGATTTGCCGTATTGATTTTGAGGTTTTTGATGAGAGAGTTCCTTAAAGGGGACCTATCATGCAAAATGCACTTTTGTACGTCTTTTATACATGAATATGTGTCCCCGGTGTTCCAGGGAACTCACCAAGTGTCAGAAAACACAACCCTCTCTATTTTCCTCCATACCCAAATCTCTAAAAAAGGGGCTGCAACGGATCTGATAAAACTGATCCAGATTTGAACACTGTCCTGACGTCAGGACGGTGGCGCTACGGCTATTGGGCCAACTCCACCAATCAGGAGGAGACAGCCACGGCCATTGCCGTTCGAAAGCGCTCGAGACGCTGTAGTACATATGCCAGGCCAGTAGATGGTGCTGTTCTCACAGAATCAGCCCTTGCAAAAACAGAGCTAAAAATTGTCAAATTGAGCAAAATGAGGCATGGCTAAAATGCATGATCTGTTTGGTATTTTGAAAAAACAAAGTATAAATATGCCTTATATAGGTATGGTCCTACACTATATTATTCAAATATAGCATGATAGGTCCACTTTAAAGTTTATAACTTTATTGCTGTGTTACTCAATTTGGAAAATGTAAAACTCCAAGATAAAAGAGTTAAGGCCGGAAATCTTCATCTTTTTTTATTGTGCACAACAAATAATTGCATTCGTATTTTACATTTCAAGTTACAAGAAAGACATTATGTAATATTTAGAATGATTTTGATTGCTTGCACATAAGCTCTTCTGACATCCAATCAATATTCATCATCCCAATTACTTCATAGTCGAGGTGCAGCACACAGTTTATGCGGTGCTGGGTCGAAGGTTAGGCGCAAGCATGGAGTCAGATCGAGTTCATCCTCTGAAACTCCTGGAGCAGGGGTGAATCGAAAGTACTGCAGGAGGCTGGTGAAAAAGAGGAAGAGCTCCATCTTGGCCAAACTTTCACCGGGACAAGCTCTGAGACCTGTTAGAGAGTGTGAAGGTTAATCTGCCAGTTCATACAAAGTGAACAAGAAGTGTTGCCTAAGCTCACAAACCTGCAGAGAAAGGCATGAAGGCATCTCGCTTCACAAACTGTCCATCTTTGTTAAGGAAGTGAGCAGGATAAAAGCTGTGTGGGTTCTCCCATTCACTCGCATCATACAGGACAGACATCAACAGAGGAGTCACTGTGGTCCCCTGTATGCAGAGTTGAAAATATGTTTTTGTATGACATGATATATTTAAAATGTCTTAAAGCAAAAACAACATTTCCTACATATAACATTCATTTTAAGACATGAAGATTTTAATGGAGGAAAAGTAGGTGTTTCATTCAGTTGTACCTTCTTAATGAAGTGACCTTGTAAGGTCACATCTTGGCTAGTCTTGTGAGGAAGCGACATTGGGGCAATGTTAGCCAATCTCTGTGTCTCATGGAGGACAGCATTGACGAAGTGCAGGTTCTTTCTGTCCTGAATTTGTACTTGACGATGTCCAATCACTCTGCTCAGCTCCTCCTTGGACCTGAGGCCTGTACTACGAAGCTGGTTCAACCTAACCTGGATATGTTGGAGTTAGCCGGTTGGCCTAAGCCAAAACATACGCGCTGGCGCTAAGCTGTACTACGACGCTGGATATCAAGTGGATCGCTCAAGCCGCCGTGTCCTATCTAGTTAGGTGCGCGTTCACATGAAAGGGGTGGTATTTGGAGCATTCGACCAATCTCAACACGGAGAAGCGTACTGACAGCGCAGCGTCATACTTCCTGAATGAAAAGTGAACTTTAATATTAGTCAAATATGAAGAAGTTAAACTTTAAACATCCATGACTTAAACACTTTACCCAGGATAAAAGCCACATAGCTGCACCTGCAAGGTGAATACAGCTGGTAAAAGAAAAAGTGTTTGAATGCGTACATTAACAGGTTTATGAAATCACTGCCCCGTCCAAGACACGAGTGGATCTGACTTTAATTAGGAGAATTTGACTCGAGTGTTTCGTCAACTTAATGTGTTGCTTAAAATAATACTTCTGCATACAGTATGTGACACTGTGAGTGTTGCACGGCCAGATACGGCTCAAGAAGCTGACTCAAATAAGGAAATATATGATACATTATGATGTGATATGATATGAATGATAATGGGACACATCGACGTCTGCACTCACAGTGCCGCGGACTGTACTTAATGTTACTCTGATCCGGTTACTTATGTCGTGGCAGATATTTAAGTAAGCTTTCTTAACACTAATGTTATAATAGTCAGATTGCACTGAAGATGGGAGGGGATATTCTATTAATTTTCACGTTCACACAGTCAGTTGATTTTGGCCGGCAGTCTTTCCTGCAACGGCAGTTTTTCTGTATTTCCTCTATCCTATAATATGAATTGATCGCTTTAAACTCCGCACACGGAGCTCTGATTGGTCAGCAGGCGGTGCTTTCACTGAGTTGATCTCTTAGCCTGCCACCTAACCTGCTCCGGAGCAGGTTTGCCACTCAGCATAAGTTACCATGGAAATCTAGCCTGCTAAAAAGAGAACCAGCGTCGTAGGACCGGAAAGCCCGAGATTTCCCTGAATTTAGCCGACTAAGCGAAAATCCAGCTTCGTAGTACAGGCCTCTGGTCTAAATAATGAAGAGCTTCTGTTTTTATGATGACAATTCGACTTGAACTTCATGTTTTTTTGCTTGGTCTGAAGGATGTGGATCTATTACGCTTCTTACCTTGTATTTTTGGATACTTGGTCACAAGCAGAAGTGCCCATCTCAGTGTATCTGATGTTGTGTCAGTGCCAGCAGCAAAGAGATTCAAGACTGTTGCCATAAGGTTGTCATCGTGCAAGTGACTGGCGGTAATCCCAGATTTCTTCAAGTAAACACATATCACTGCTTTTATTCAAACAATTCTGATCACAAATATGTATTTCTTTGCAGTTAAGCAATTTTGCAATTACTGTCATAAATGTACAGCACAGTATGTTAACCGTCAGTTTTTAACAAATTTGCAACTTTGGATATCCATTGCCCATTATGAAAAGTAAAGTAATTTATTTTATTTTGTATACTAAATGAATAGAAGCTGTTAAAAAGGAAAGTATAATGGTCAATGCAATGTCAAAAAAATCAGGCCTTTTCAATTTTGGGCTCCGTCGGTGGCCACAGAAAAAGCACTGCCTAACCCTAACCCTGATGTTTTTACTCTTTAGTTGACCAATGTCACTCGTCTTTTTCTTAACCAATTCAACAAACAAAGGCAAGTACATGACCAATACTGGCATTCTGCTGTAATACTCTTTTCAGGGTTCTTACACCTTTTCCAAAGTCAAATTCAAGCACTTTTCAAGCATTTTCAAGGTGCATTTTCAAGCTTTTCAAGCATCTTACAGCTGTTGTAAATTATTTATATACACACTCAAATGATTATTTCCCTACCTCACATTAAATCAGATGTTCTTTATGCTATAAACAACCAAATGTGTGTTTCATAACAGCATTCTACATGAGGATGAAAAATTAAAGAAAAGAAAACTAAGTTTAATATTTCAAAATGAGTGACCCATCTGTACGTAGACTGGGCATCCAATATAACCTGGCTGAGCCAATATAAAACAATCAGCCAAATAACCTTTCAATACATTATTGATTACTATTTTTGAGGTACTTTTAGTTTGGCAGTAAACATAAGTCAGAGGTAAATGGTGTACTTTGACTCCACTACATGTATGTAATACCTTTAGTTACTTTACAGATGTGGATGAATGATGTGAAATATAATCAAGTGTTAAATCAGACTTTAGTTCCACCTGGAGTAAATTCACAAGCTACTCTGTAGTATACAAAGTCATTCAAACTAGCTGCACCTTTACCAGCTTTGAGAACACTTTAATGATCAATAGAGCAAGTCACATTTGGTTTAGGCATGAAACATACTACCAGTAGAAATACATTGCTTTTAAAATCACTCTGTGTCGAATCAATAGATTATATTTCGTGACTATAACACGAAATGCCGTGAGACTGGGTTGAATTACAACAGTGAGTGCTTCATCCTCTGAACACCACATGATGGCGACTGTAACGCACATAACATAGGTACGCTCCTCTGAAATGATTGTCCCCTGCAATTATTATTATCCCTCATTGAGTTCGCTATTCAGCTTGCTAACGTTAGCTTAAACAAACGTAACATGCAACGTTAGCCTAATCTAAAATGCTCTACTGCGGCGTACCTTTCATGTGGCTCGTCAGCGCATACTCTCCCATCGTTATTTTTTGCAAACTTTGCAGGAGGCTACTCGTGGGCGTGACCCTCGTCTTAGCCATGGCTTGTATTTGTCTTCTACTAGCCAACGCTCGTTGAAACGGCAACCTCCTGGCATACTGTCATCTATCACTCATCAGAATGCCCAGGTCATACGTTACAAAAACACTTGCCGGTCACGCGCATAGCGCGGGAAGGCCGGAGCGGAGCTGTTTTATGTAAAAGCGAAGCAATTAAGCGCGCTCCGACTTCTTTATTTTCTTTTAATCTAAAAAGCTAAGTAAAGCATTTACAATTTCAAGCACTTTATCCCAAATTCAAGCACCATTACCAAAATTCAAGCACTTTTCAAACCTTGAAAACACCTCGTACAATTTCAAGCATTTTCAAGGATTTCCAGCACCCGTACGAACCCTGTCTTTTCTACTTTTATTTCCAGCTAGTGTACATTCAGCAAAAATATTTTCACAAATTCCTAATATCCCCATCTATTTTGACCAACATATCTATTTTGATATATGTTTCCCAACCTCAAGATGTTGCTTCCTGACCAGAAAGGCGTCCACAAGTCCTCTGCACATCTGTGGTATGTGGGTCTCTTTCAAATGACTGATAATCTTTAGGTTCTGTTTTCTACTGGCAGCACCCAATCTGAAGAAAAGCTTCCTGTTCCCAATCCATTTGAAGAACCTTGGGAACATGTTGTACACCTGCCAAAGAATAAAAATATCAATGGTAACATGTCCTTTCCAAAAGCAATCTCTTACAGCTGGAAGTTGTCTCTGATTGTACCTCTGCCAAAAACAGCGGGCTGTATTAGATTAATGACCTTACGTGAGGGGCCCTAACCTCAGACATCACATAAGAAAGACTTAAGACTTACAAATACTCAGCGGGTAGAGATTGAAGACCAGCTTAAGTTCAATGGTATTTCATTTACATACAAAATGTAATTATCAAAAAGCAGGGTTTTTCCCTCTTGATTTCAGCTACTATAGAGGGGGCTTGCTCCCCGATGAAGATGAATGCATCTAAAATTAAGTCGTTACATCAATGAAGAACCTTTTGCTCTTGCAGACAATTTCTGATTTACACTTTTGTGCCTCTGTGAACAATAAAAACAAAACACATTGGTTATATGTTAAAGATATACAGGTCTATTAAACTGTTCCTGCCCCGCCCCCAAAAGCAACAATAAACGGTAAATGTTCTTTTTTACTAAACTTGTCAAGTTTAATTATGTAATAGATTTTTTTGCTATTCATATACTCACACTATACTCACATTCAAGGTATTCGAAAATATAATCATACCCGCATTGAAATGGTGCCCAAAGTTGACCACGTCTGCTCATATCCTCCAGCAGAGACCTAAACTCTGGATCATCATATTCAAATCTGATGCCATAGACCATCGAGCAAATAATGTTACAGACTGCACAAAATATTGGTTTGGTCGTATCAAAAGCTTCTCCTGTGACAGGGAAACAAGAACCAATATTAAAGTAATATCTATTTTCACAGAAAAAGTTTATCAGATATTACATTAGAATAATAAGACCTTTACCTTTGAATTGCTTTAGCACTCCAATAAGCTGGTTACATTCCTCAATGATTTTGTCCTCGCTGGCCTTCTTTCCCATTCCAAAGTCTCTGAGGCTAGTCAAGGCAAAGCGTCTCATCTCTTTCCATGATTCACCATTGGCCCATGTAATGCCTGATTTAAAGTGTTTCAGCAAAGATATGTTGAATAAAAAACTGAAGGATGTAGGTTTAATTAAATTATAAATGTTTTCCTCACCATGCGCTTGATTATATTCCTGAAAAATTTGAGTTGGGTCTCTGTCTCCAAACTCTTGAGCATGGTTAACAAGTGCCTCCTTCACCGTCTTGTAACCTGCCAGGACCACTACTTTTTTTGTTCTCATATAGACGGTAAAAACTGATCCATATTTTCTGGAAAGCTAAGAACAGAATAAGGTCATGATATGTATTTTATATAAGACGTGCACAACAGAAAGCACACAAGATAAGATAGCTGTAAAACAGACTAACTACCCTACAAGATCTTATCTTTCGGCACTGCTTCACCTCCATTAATGTGTGATAGGGTCTCCTCAGGTCAAGCTGCAGCAGGTTCCCAAGGAAGGGAAGTGGTTTTGGACCTGGTGGTTCCTTTCCTTCATCCTGGGAGCTGAAGCTGGAAGAAAATAAGATGTAGAAGCACATCAGGACAACTAGAGCCATCAACAGGGAGCTAGTGCTCGAGGCCTGGAGAAAAATATCTAATATTTCCATGACTTTAATCAAGTCTTCTGAAGTCCAACCCTAACTTGTTTGCTATGTGGGTGTTTGGATGAAGAGGTAAGTCTTTGGAGGCTTTAAGTGGAGAATGGACAAGGGAGGGTGTTACGGCTGCTGTTTCTGTCTGCTCGTTAACCTGTCTGAGATTGTTTGCAGCTGTGTGTAATATGTAAATGAGCTGTGTGGTTGCCCCAATGTCGTTGGCTGTCATCTCCTGGTCCTCCTCCGAAGACACTGATTGGAGCACGCCGGGCCCGACGCTCTCCAATCCCCGTGCAATCCCAGAGCACACCTTCCGGAGATTACTACAAAGCCTGGGGACAATTATCACTCGGGAGGCTCTGCTGCGATCAGACGCCTCATACCTTTTGCTCTTGTGTTTGGACACTACAGACTGTGTTTGGTGTGATAAAATGTGCTTAGTGTCGTGTTTCTATTTCGTCCCTACTGACCGCCAGAGGCGGTGCTTTTAGCACTGGATATGTCCATCGTGCGCATGCGCAGTACGAGTACCAATATCAACAAAGTCACCTGTGACCCACGTGACACCGGCTATATCAGCCCGTGTCATCAGAGGATCTGTTCCTTTCATCTTCTCGCTGCGCGAGAGTACCGTGGCTACACTATTGTAGCCTACAGCGTTCAGTTGGAACGTTTGGATTTAAGGATTTCTCTGCATCCAGCTGGCTGCGTGTAGCTTCGCGACTGATCCAGTCGGAGCCGCGGGATTACCCGTCCTCCAGGAGCTGCGGCCGGCTGCGCAGAAAACTTCAACGGACAGGTTGGTGTCGGCTTGGTCGGTGACGGCAGTGTTTCCACTCCCTCTCCCAGCTAGGTTGTCCTGATTTCTGTCTTGGTTGCTACCTGGCTTGAACTTTCTGGTGACGGTAGCGTTTCCGCCCCCTCTCAGGAGTTGCCCTTGTTGCGTTCTCTGTACTTTTCTGATAGCGCGGCGTTGCGCCAAGCTATCATTAGCATCCTGAGTTCCAGCTTGTGTTGTGTCCTCTTGTTTAGCTAGTTAGCAGTAGCGCGGCTCAGCCTAACTGTGTCCTGCCTGGTCAGCCACTTTGGCTGACGCTTGAGGTAAGCACCGGATTACCCGTGCTGTTTTTTCTTTAGAAGCAGTTTCCTTAGCTTGTTTCGCTATTTTACTCAACCAGTGAAGGCAGTGTTTTCACCCCCGCTCCTGGTAAGAGTGTTCCTTGACTGTGAGCAGCAGCCGGCTGGCTAGCTGCCCTGTTAAGCTTCCTTATTTGGTAGCTCTGTGCTTCGTTTACTTAGCTAGGTGAAGGCAGTGCTCTCGCTCCCCGCTCCCTCTGCTAGTAGCTTGCGCTTTCGTTTACTCAGCTAGGTGAAGGCAGTGCTCTCGCTCCCCGCTCCCTCTGCTGGTAGCTCCGTGCTTCGTTTACTCAGCTAGGTGAAGGCAGTGCTCTCGCTCCCCGCTCCCTCTGCTAGTAGCTTTGCACTTTCATTTACTTAGCTAGGTGAAGGCAGTGCTCTCGCTCCCCGCTCCCTCTGCTAAGTAACGCGGGTGTACCCCATTACACCCCTCTCGTGTTCGGCGAGTAGGAGCAGGGCTCTACTCCTTCCGTTCAGCAGGTAACTGGTGAAGGCTGTGTTCTCGCACCCCGCTCCCGGTTACGCTGCATCCGGCTACCTACATGATGGCTCATCCATGTAGCGCCTGTATGGCTTCTCTCGAGCCCGAGGATGGCCACGACCGCTGCCCCTCTTGCCTTGGTCTCGAGCATTTGAGGGAGGGTCTCACGCAGGACGCCTGCATGAACTGTAGCTGCATGCCTTGGGCGCTTAGAGCGGCCAGAGTCGCAGAGGTGGAGCGTCTGGCAGAAGCCAACGGACACCTCTCCTTGTCGCAATCGGTTAGCCGCCGACATGGACATGATGAAGTCGCTCCTCTTAGCCCTTCAACCAGGGGCCGGTATAGGGGCTGCTGGCTTGCCGCCTGCCCCTCCTTCGGTTGCCGCACCTCTGCATGAGGATGCCATGTCACTAGCGGCCTCGGCTAACCTCTTCAACGAAGAGGTGGAGGACGAGGCCCCGCTCACTTCCGGGGAGGCTTCCCACTCCTCTGCTCAGGGCTCTCTGCAGGGCGTGGAGGACGCCTCCATGGCGGCCATTATTCGTGCGGCCCTGGCACACTTGCAGCTTCCTGTCCCGCAGGCCGACGCGGCTCAGGCTAGCGCCTTCTTCAGGCGTAGCCCTACCCCTGTCCCCCTCACTGTTCCTCCTTCGGAGGAGTACCTGAGGGAGCTCCATGCATGCTGGAGAGACACCAAGGCCCTCTCCCGCTTCAGCTCTGATAGCTTGAGATAGTTGAGCGCTTTTTCGGCATCGGTCAGGGAAACTATCCTGAATGCCAGAGCACCATCCACTCGAGCACAGTACGAGTGCAAATGGAAGCTCTTCTTCCACTGGTGTTTGGGTAAGGCTGAGAATCCGGGGCATTGCTCTGTGGCCACCATTCTGGAGTTCCTGCAGTCCCTTCTGGATAGTGGACGTTCTCACTCACTTTGAAGGTATATACGGCTGCTATCTCTGCCCAACATGTCGAGGTCGACGGTGCCACGGTGGGGCGCCACAGGTCGGTGTCCCTCTTCCTGAGGGGGGCCTTACGGCATCGTCCCCCTAGTACCCCGAGGGCTCCGGCTTGGGACCTGCCCCTAGTGCTAGATGCCCTATCATCTCCTCCCTTCGAGCCCCTGGCCCATGTAGGGCTTAAGTGGCTGTCCTTGAAGGCAGCATTTCTGCTTGCCATAACCTCAGGAAGCGAGTTGGGGAGTTGCATGCCCTCTCCGTGAGCGATACATGCCTAAGGTGGAACTCCGATGGCTCGGGTGTTGCCCTCTGGCCGAATGTGGCGTTCCTGCCCAAGGTGCTTCCACTTGCCCACTCCAATCGGCCCATCCAGCTGGCACGCTTTAACGTCCCACGGAGAGCCGCACGCCCGAGTTGCTGTGCCCTGTGCGTGCCCTGAGAGCGTATGTCGATGCTACGGCCTGTGTACGGCAGTCAGAGCAGCTCTTCGTTTGCCATGGCGGCATTAGGAAGGGTTGTGCTCTCTCCAAGCAGCGGCTGTCCCACTGGGTTGTCGATACAATCGCACATGCCTATGGGGCCAGTGGCCGCCCCCTGCCATCAGGGTGAGATGCCACTCTACAAGGAGCGTCTCAACGTCTTGGGCCGCCCTGAGAGGAGTGCCCCTGGAGACCATCTGCGCCGCGGCGTCTCTCGTGATATTGGTACTCGTACTGCGCATGCGCACGATGGACATATCCAGTGCTAAAAGCACCGCCTCTGGCGGTCATCCGGGACTCATAGAACCGTAGTTACAGACGTAACTATCGTTATATGTGTTTAAAGTGGTGCGTTTAGTTTCTGTTGTTAGCTGTGTTTTCCTGCAGCTCCTTCCATTAGTGCTGATTGGAAGTGATCTCAGGTGTGATAACTAGGCTCATGTTTTACAGTCCTCTTTCTGTTATTAGCTGTAGACCTGCGCCCTTTTGGCTTCTTTGTTTAGCTTAGGTTACCTTTGCTCCCTTTTTGTTGTACATCTTTGTTGTTATTTCATTAAAACCCTATTATAATTACTTACCAAATCCATCTGGTGCGTGTTACCTTACTCATCCCTAGTGGGTTCGTAACAGAGGGACAAACTACTTAACTCTTTGTAAGATCTGCAGAATAATTAGTTGTTACATAATGTTTGTGTGTAAGTTGTGTGTGTGGTTATGTTTGAACATTAACGATGATAATCTCCTTGTGGTCAAAAGGAGGCCATTTAATGTTTAACGTCATATTATTCTTTTAACAACCGGGTTCACATAAAATGAACATGATAAAATGTGCTCAATGTCCTCTCAGTCCTGGCCAACTTGACTCCAAGCCTTTTTAGGTTTTTTAACTTGTAAAAAATATGGACCTAAAAATGTTGAGGAAACATATCCCTCCTGTGCGATCATCAATAAAAGAGAGGCAAATATGTATAGATTGCAATAAAGCCTTCAAATTGTTTCTCTTGGAGCTTTTCGGGCTCTGTTCAAACTCTGCCTTAAATGGAATTTAGGAATACATTAAAAAAAGTAGTAAACCATTAACAGTAGGGATGTCCCGATCACCTTTTTTTGCTCCCGATCCGATTCCGATCATTGATTTTGACAATCTGCCGATACCGATTTTTCCCGATCCGATCTTTATGCAATGCATTAAGAGAAAAGAAAGGTAACAGATAACGGCTGGTCATCCAACGCGATGAATTCAGCTATCTTGGCTGTTCTTTTTTGGCCTTTTCACTGTTCTGGGGCAGCTTCTCTTTCCTTTTAAAAGTCTCTGAAAGTGTTGGTTGTTTCAGTGCCGTTACCTGAGTGGCCGCTGTGTACTCGTCGTGTTGTTGTTGGTGTTTGTTTCTCAAGTGGCGTATTAGATTGGTCGTGTTGAACGTAGCTCTGTTCTTTCCACACGCGGAACCTCCGCCTTGCAAACATTGCATCTGGCTGTGACACTGCTTCGCTTTCAATTTTATAATACTTACAACTCCTGACATTTTCTCTGTCCCGACTCCCGAGTTACCAGCTGAACGTAGCCTCTCGTTAGCTTACTGCTACTATTAGACACTGCGCCCTGCCCACTCTGTTGCCAGATTTGAGAGAAATAAGCAACCAGGTCTATGAAAACAAGCCCAAAAGAAGCAACACATACATGATGTTGTGTAATTTTAAACCAAAATTAAGGCCTCAGGATGACTTTAAGACGTGAACATGGTCATTTTTGTTTTGTAACATTAAATAAAATAATACAAATATTTTCTAAAAAAAAAATAAAAAAAAAAAGATTCCCGATCCCCGATTTTTTCTCTCGATTCCGATCTTTTGAAAATCACGTGATCGGCTCCGATCCCCGATCACGTGATCGGATCGGGACATCTCTAATTAACAGATCATCAGCTTCTTTCAGATCATGGTGTCCAATATATCTTTTGTCTCATTTCACCCTTATCCATTTTCCCTATTGCCTAAGTTAATATGTAGTTTAAAGTACTTTGAAAGGAACAACTTGAACCAACTTTATTACTTTTTAGCTTAAACATAAACAAACTTTGTTCTGGGCTGGTGCTGAAACAACCGATGCAATCAACTTTCACTCTCAAAGTCTTAGCAAGGTCATGAACTGTGAACTAAATTTAAAAGCCACATATCCAGGGTTACACAATTAGCTTTCTGCCATTTGTATATATAGTGACAGGGCGATTGTAAAACAAATGTCTATGCCATTGTAGGTTAGACTACTGTAATAACAAACTGAGATACTGCAAGTTTTAGGTCACCCTGTTGCTTGAAACCAAATCTGCACTGCTCACAATGCAGAGATGATTTAAATACAATTCTGATCCATTGGGTACCGATATGTTATTGTATTGCAATATATAGAGCCACACCATTACACCAAAATCACAATTTAATGAATGTAATCATGTATTGTGTAAACAACCATGCTGAACTCCCATGTTTATCTGCTCATCATCAGAGGGTAGCACCTCCAGAGCTCTGCTGCTGCTGTTTCCCACATTCTCACAGAAACACTTCCCCATCAGTTCTCAGAAAATACACTGAGCTGCTTTGAGGAACCATAATTCTCAAACCACCATTTTCCCCATCTATGACCGTATTGCTCCATTGGCTTCAAATTCTGGTGGGCAAGGGGTTTGATTAACGTTTGCATTTATGATCTGTGTCAACATCGCAAAACTGAATTATTCAGGATGCAGAATTTAACACAGCTCTTTGTTGATGTTACTGTTGTTATTGTCCAACACCAAACCGGACTTTAATTATTTCTGTGTAGCAGAATCCAGAGAAGTTTCTTGTTTACATTTCCGACACATTCCCAGTTTGCTTCAAATCAGGTTAGAGATAGAGAATATTTCAATGGTACCAAAAGGATGCACGGACAAAGGATGTGGAGTTCCCCAAAGGTCGTTTCATGATACTCTTGTTTTCAAACTGTACATGTACTTTGTATATAGACTCTTATTGCACTATTTCACTATTTTTCTTTTTGTATTTACTTGCACTATTTTTTCAGTTTTATTGTGTTGCTCTGTTGGAGGAGCCTGTGACCTAATATTTTAATCGTCATGACTACACTGTAGCTATGTACGAATGACTAATAAAAGCCTTGAACCTTGAACATGCTCCCAAGAGCTCAGTTTTGTAATGTCTCTCACTTTTATTATTCAGGTGTCCTAAATTCTTCTTTTTTTTAAGTAAACAAGTCATAAACATGGTAAGGTCATGAACTTTGACCTTAATTTAAAAACAGCAGTATGATCTTAGTAACAAAATAAGCCTAAAGCCTTTGTACTGTTTCTGTTTCTGATTTTATGTAAAGCGTCTTTGAGCATTAGGAAAAGCGCTATAAAAATCCAATGTATTATTATTAAAGCCACAGTGACAATTAAAACAAATGTTAGTTTGAAACAATTAATAATATCTATTCCTTATGTTTTAATACGACTACACTCTAAGAAAAGAGACATTCAGAGTTTAAAAGAGGATATGCTCACAAAGCCAACCACATAGAATATTCAATATTGTGATTGATTGTGTACTTGTCTACAACATACCACTACACCCAAGCTCACACAAGCTTTGTAAAATCTCCCACTATTATTATTCAGATGTCCCAAATCCCTTTCTTTCTAAAGTAAACATGTCAGAAACATTTGTAATATCATGAACTGTGACCTAAATTAAATCATCCGTATGAGCATAGCAAGACCCCAGGAAGTGAGACGGACGTTGAAACAAATGTTTGGTAATGGCCAAAAGGTGGTACTACAACTTCTGTGTCAGTCCGTGACATCATTGGGCCCAAAATCCTTTTCCCATTGATTTACATTGGGAAAGAGACGTCTGTATATCTGCATATCTTTTAAAAAAACTAAATCAACTACCCAGTACGAACACTTGTATAGCCCTTCTTTAAATCACTAGGGTCTAAAAGTTGTAAAATGTGCTAAAAGCTGAATCCAGAGTTATTAAACCTCTCCATTCATTTGACTGAGACGAGATTGGCCTTGAAGCTCCAGATTGGAGGCGGGGCTTAAGTAAAACGCATGTGCTCTATTGGCCCAGATACGGGTACTTTTGCTCTCGAGAGGCAGGCCAATTTGACTTCATGTGTCCCTGACCAACTCTCATAACAATGAACAAGGTCCCGCCTCCAACTCTGTATCAAGTCCTTTTTATACACCTATGGAGCATAGTTACAAAAATAGCACACTGACATGTAAGCATTTCTGTTAGAGAGATACTATTAAAACCGTTATCTTTAGATCTGACTATAATAGAAAACAGACGTTCAGAGTTTAAAGGAGTGAACTTCTGTTTAGTTTTTCGCTCACCCTCTGCACTGCCCACAAAGCCATCTAAGGATATTGGTTAATATTCTGACCAATTGTGTTCTTACAGGGTGTGAACAAACATGATGACGTGTGATGCTTGTCTGCTCATCATCAGAGGTTAACACCTCCAGAGCTCTGCTGCTGCTGTTGAACACATTCTCACAGAAACACTTCCCCATCAGTTCTCAGAAAATAACACTGAGCCACTTTGAAGAAGCGACTGATTCTCAAACCACTAAAACATTAGTAATTCTCCCCACTATGACCATATTTCACCATGGGCGTTAAATGCTGGTGGGCGGGGAGTTTGAGTCACGTGAGCATCAATGTGCTCTGTCAACGTCACTTTTTTTTTAAATGCAATGCTGTATTTTAGCACCATATTTGCACAAATGTTTTTGCAACTAAACTTCCTCAAAAGAAAGTACATCTTTCTCTCTTCTACAGAGTCATTAGTTCAGAGACGTCAGTTGAGGGCGTGAGAGTGAGAGTGAGAGACAGAGACACGATGGTTGAATTCAGACGGATTAATACGACTTTAGTGGTGATACTGCTGCTTCAGTTTACAGGTAAGGATGAAAAACACATACATGAACTAAAGAAACTTTACTTAAAGTATTTAAATAACTAAAACTGATTTGAGTGAAGGGCCAAGTTTGCTGTTTGTTTTGAACAAAGTGTAATGGCTGAATTCTTGGAGAAGGGACATTTGATAATGTTAGTTTTATGTATTATCATCCTATCACATGACTATAAAGGAAAGGTTTTCTATGTTTTTTCTTTTATCTTTAACAGCAGTCACTGGACAAACTTCCCCCTTCCTCACTGTCAGAGCTGGACATAATGTCACTTTGCCTTGTGAAAATGTGATAAAACATCAGCACAAATGTAACAGTACTACCTGGCTCTACAGTCGTGATGAAAGGGGAACAACAATAGAGCTGATTCATCTTGGCAGATAAGTACAGATTCCCAAAGCTAAATCAGACAGACTGAGTGTTACAGAAGACTGTTCTCTGGTTATAAAAAATATCACACCTGAGCAGAGATGGGGTCGTTACTAAAAAAAGTAATATATTACACTACTTCGTTACTCTCTACATAAAGTAACTCGTTACTTTACTCGTTACTTTACTCGTTACTTTACTCGTTACTTTACTCGCAGGGCCGGCCCGCCCCTCCCTGCAGGCAGATCACGCAGACTGCTAAAGTTTCAAATGTTCTCTTTAGTTCAGTTTCCATTGTCGCATAAGACTGATCCAGATAGCTCTGACCATGGCTGTCCTCTGTCTCCTGCTATCTGTATTTTGCGCAGTATATCTCTGAACGATGCGATGGTGATTCCACTGTGCAAATGGGCAACATTACCTCTACTATGAAGGATGCTTCAAGCCTGTCCATCTCTGCTTTGGTTACCGGTCCTCCAAATTCTAATTTGTGCTGCTTCAGAGTCGGCGGTGGCGACTCACAACATCCTCACTCTGGGTTCGGGGGTCCGGTCCTTAGCTATTAGCTTCACTTTAGCTTCTTTGCAGGTGTTTGTTGAGGTTTGACGTGGTGTTTGCAGCAGTGGATAACAGCTTCTGGCCTGGACACAGTTTGCACCTCACCGTCACATTCCTGTCTATTCTTCGGACGAACTCAAAATAATGGGCATACCTCCACCCCTCGAAAGTTATCGCTGACTCTGCCATGTTTATGCAGCACTGCAGGTGGAGATGTGGACGCGCAAGTAGCGCAGATTACGTACATATAAACCTGCGGCGGAAACCCCTCTTGTCTGTCAGTGTGATTATGACTGATTTTATAAAAGTAACGAAGTAACGCGTGTCGGGGCAATGTTAGTAACTGTAGTGTGATTACTGAATTATAAAAGTAACGTGTTACACTACTCCGTTACCGACAAAAGTAATATTATTACAGTAACGCGTTACTTTGTAACGCCCAACTCTGCACCTGAGGATGTTGGTCATTTTACCTGCAGACAGTTCAACAGATCAGGAAAACAACAAGGTCCAGACTTTCCTGTTCTTCTGTCTGTTATTAACAGTGAGTATTTACATCATAATGTTTTCCTCTCATACTGTCAATATACTATAACACAACAATAATTATGATATCAGTGATAAAGTTAATTATACTCTTGTTGTCTTTCTCTCACATTATCTCTATTTTCAGTGACTCAAGATAAACAAAATGATAATGTCACCTTGTTCTGCGCTGTGTGGACATACAATGAGTGTAAACACACAGTGAAGTGGGTGTACGAGGGTAATCAGAATGACGTGGAGAGAAGACCAGCTCCCTGTTCATCCAGGGTGGCATTTGCTTCTCATCTTGATCAAAAGTCGCTCAAGTGTAACGTGACAGATAATAAGACTGGAGAAACTCTGCTGTGTGATGCTGGACCCCAGTCCTCGTGTCAGAAAACAGGTATATTTTATTTATTTGATGATTTTAAGTGTAAAGATTACATTACGTCTCATTAAGTCTCGTCAGATGTTAAACTTAAAGTTGTTTGTATATCTTGTGTTGTGTTTTGTGATTTAATTGAATCCTCACCAAAAGGAAGCACACCAGCAGGGAGAAATTATCCCCCAGGACAAGGTAGTGACTAACATCCATCTCTCTGACTCCTTCTGCAGCCTACATTATAAATGTCAGACCAAATAAATATTAAGAAAACATGTGAATTCTTTGAAGCGCAGGATTTGAAATGGTCTAGTAAGCTGCAGCCGAAATATTTTAAATGTTTTTTCTCTCATTTCCAGATTGGGTTGAGTATCATCATCGTGTCTGTCGGTTTAGCATCGCTCATAATAATTGTGGTGACGGTCACGATATGGACGAGAGCTAAAGGTGAGAACATTCACTGAAGTCATTTTATTTAAATTAATAATAGATAAAGCCGGATTGAGACTTGAAACTGAAGTTTACTCTTTCTTGTCTTTTCAGCGAACAGAGCACAGACGGATGATAATGCTGTGAGTTTCTGAATAATCAATGTTTGTGTTATTAGTATTTCAGTCTTTACAATAAGAATGAAACAGTACTAATTGTATTATTTATTATGTTAGTGATTGCTGCAAAAGAGGTGATTCACTTCTTCCATTTGATATCAGTTTCTCAAGTGTGTTGTGTTTATTTGTACAGGTGCATAATGATGAAGATGAAGGTGTAGTGACCTATGAAAACGTTGGAGAACCTTCTGCTTCCATCAGACTCCACTGATCAACAAGTTCAACATCAAAACAAACTCGTAAAGAAAAGTAAAGAAACGTGTAACATAATATTAGGTAGTTTCTTATTTGTTGTAAAAAGTAAGTCTAAATTGGCTTTACGTTTTTTCCAAGTTTTTAAACGTTTTATTAATTTTTCTTTGTCTGGGTTTAAATTAACTTAATTAAGTCTTTTACCGATAAGTAATAGTTAAATAATCTATGAAAAAGATTGCCCAAAACTTGTGATGTAATCGAGAGTAGTTCCTTAGATGTTGAAAAAACGTCAGTTTAAGGCTCACATTCAAAACAATTAGTATAGAAGATTTTATTCCTTTATTTTTCCAGGTTAAACCTTATACACACACACACACACACACACACACACACACACACACAGGTTGTTGTCTGGGTTTCAATGAGCTTTCAGCTTCAATAGAGTCTCTTCATTATCACTGAGTATAGTTTTATCAAAATGCCAAAAACGTGTAACATTATCCTGAATGTTTTTCTTTGTTGTTGTCAAATGTAACTATACATAGTGTTCTGCTTAGATATTTTAAAATTAAATTATTGTCATGTTAAATCTCTTTGTGCACAAAAAAGAATTGCTTTTCATTTATTGCATTGCTATAAACATGTTTGTTATTAGATCAATTTGTTCTTGTACATTTTATGTTAGGATTTGAATGAGCTTTCAGCCTAAACTAATTCTATATTATAACTGAGAATTATATAATCTGTAAATGAAAGTGCCTAATACTCACCCATGCAATGTGGAAGGTTATTTCTTTATTGCATGAGATATGATTTCTTAAATTCTCCAAACTGAATTATTCAGGATGCAGAATTTAACACAGCTCTTTGTTGATGTTACTGTTGTTACTGTCCAACACCAAACCGGACTTTAATTATTTCTGTGTAACATAATCCAGAGAAGTTTCTTGTTCACATTTCAGACACATTCCCAGTTTGCTTCAAATCAGGTTAGAGATAGAGAATATTTCAATGGTACCAAAAGGATGCACGGACAAAGGATGTGGAGTTCCCCAAAGGTCGTTTCGTGGAACTCTTGTTTTCAAACTTTACATGTACTTTGTATATAGACTCTTATTGCACTATTTCACTATTTCACTTTCTATTTTTGTATTTACTTGCACTATTCTTTCTGTTTTTCTGTGTTATTGTGTTGCACTGTTGGAGGAGCCTGTGACCTAATATTTCGTCGTCATGACTACACTGTAGCTATGTACGTATGACTAATAAAAGCCTTGAACCTTGAACATGCTCCCAAGAGCTCAGTGTTGTAATGTCTCTCACTTTCATTATGCAGGTGTCCTAAATTCTTCTTTTTTTTTAAGTAAACAAGTCATAAACATGGTAAGGTCATGAACTTTGACCTTCATTTAAAAACAGCAGTATGTGCTTAGTAACCAAATAAGCCTAAAGCCTTTGTAGTGTTTATCTTTCTGATTTATGTAAAGCGTCTTTGAGCATTAGGAAAAGCGCTATAAAAATCCAATGTATTATTATTAAAGCCACTAGTGACAATACAAACAAATGTTAGTTTGAAACAATTAATAATATCTATTCCATAAGTTTTAACCTGTTAAGCCTGAGCCTGTTTTTCAGGTCTCAGGCTAGAAAATGACATTCCAGAACAAATGACCATATCTTCCCTTCTAAAAGGGTTAAATTAATAATCTTTTTTCTCAAAGTAATGATAAACCTGTGAGTTGGATGTAGACAAGTCAGAATCAATATAGATGTTTTTTATTTTAAAGAAAATTCAGATTTTACATAGTAAAAAACTGTAAATTATAGTGTCCGTCCAAAAATTATTTTTTACTTATAGTGAAAACCACCCTTGGATGAGGGTTAGTAGACTAAAAGCGTTAGGAATCCAAAGTACAACATATAATAAGTACCCTGTATCAAGATTGATGCAAAACAAGTGACATTTGACCTTTTTAGAGAGATTTAGCAAAAAGAAACCACTTCTGGGGTCATTTGGGTGGATTTTCCATATTTCTGGCCCCCCTTGCTCGATTTTGATGGTTGATACCTCTTTCTGACCGTTAGAGCCAATAGAATCGAAGGGGGAGTCCCCCACACACACACGTTGTGAAGAGAAAAGGTGAGGGCTTCGCGCATGTAATTTTCAATCAGAGTGAACCTATCTCTAGCTTTGACATCTGGAAACGGAAAAGCAGTTTTAATGCTTATGGATTATCAGAAATCATTTCAAAGGGACACAGACACATTAGATTAACCTATGGATTAACTTCAGCAGCGTTTTTATCGTTTTAATGCCATTGAAGACCACTTTGGAGAGACTACAGAGCCATGGTAAAAATGTTAGCATTTTTAGCTACCTAGCGTCACCTGTTTTGATGTCCGTTTTTGCCTATAACGTCGCAAATACGTATAATTCAGTGGTAATGTCGCTGTCAATAGATTCTGTGTCACCTCACGATTTGAATCGATGTGTTGGATGTGGTGAAAAGATATTAGATCGTTGCTAATTCAGAGGCTCAGTGTTAGCATTGTGGGTTTTCTTTTGAAAAAAAAAAAAAAGATCAGTAAGATGAGTTTCTTCCCGTTACATGGATATAAAACATTCATAGTTTTATTAAAGGGCCCATGTCATGGCCATTTCCACTGATCATAATTACATTGTTGAGGTATACCAAAATAGATTTATACTGTGCAATTTTCCAAACTCACATTGGTTTCGCATACAGCATCTCTGTAAAGTATGTGTATTCAGCAGTATTCACTCTCTCCACTAAACGACTCGTTGGAGCTCTTGCCCCCCCCTCCCTGTGAGCCTAGTGTGCTCCGATTGGTCAGCTTGGCCACTCTGTTCTGATTAGTCAACCACCAGAGAGGCTCCGCCCATGTCTAACAGTGCTTTTTTCGGCTCGCTCTCAGAACATCAGTCTTATAATGGCGTCGGTACAGCCGTATATTTATACGCTAACTAACTGAACTGTACCTACAACTGTTGTTATAGAAGAGTGTGACGGCCCCAGGGCCATTTGTGCAGGTGTGTTGCAGGTCTTACGATGGGGTGGAGCTGAAGAGGCTAATCAGCGCGATCACGGACACCTGGCCGGAGCCGAGGTGCTATTAAGCCCAGCTGCCCGGAGTCACACGGCGGCCCCTGTCTCTCTCCAAAGCGGCTGCAGAAGGACGAACTCGGCGATCCTCTCCCCTCGACCACCTACAGATGAAGCGTCTTATTTTGGACAGTTAAAATGCGAGGGTCGTGATCGGTTCGTGCACGTTCCGTGATGGCCGGCCGGCCCCCAGTCTGACTTGATACCGCCCCCGTGATAAATACATTTAATTATTGTGAAGCCAGCTGCAATGGATCATTGATCCACCAGGGGTGCAGTGGGGTTCCACACTGGAGTCATGTGAAATCAACTTCTTTGTTGTTAAGATCCATACAGTGTATGTCACGGATAGGATCATAGTCTGTGCTAAATAAGACATGTAATCATTTAAATAATGTTGTTTAGTCGGAAAAAACGAACGAGCCGGCTCTCCGATTTTTAATCCTAATTTAATCATCATCATTGATGTTTATGTTCGCCGAATTGACATGAAATCACTGACAAATATGAATATTCTGTATTCAACTTCATTGAAACGATCAGGATGGGTGTTATTTTTCCCCACAATGACCAAGTCGCTGCAATGATCCCATGTATTACATGTACATGGCCACATTCTCAACAAAGTTACGTAACGAAACATTCTGTATTCCTTGCTTACTTTTTATTTAATGCTTTATAACAGCTGGAATAGTTCGTTTAGAACAGGCACCTCACTCGCAATCTGCTCCTCCGCAACGCCTACCACCTACCTCCGGCTGAAATTATGAATGTACAGTAAGGCATAGTAATCATAGATAACACGGCAGGGTCCGTTACAGTTTGTTTTCATCTGATTTCAAATATTTCAAATGTCTGAAGTTAATAAATACATTCTCAGTGTTCAAGTCAATAATAGTCATATAAGAAAAGTACTGATCTAATAACAGAGATTTTATAAGGACTTTTCAATGTTCGACATCGCTCATGTGAAATAAAGTAAACTGGATGTTGTGGTGCCGAGAGGCGGGGTATCAAAAGTACAAGCTAAACTTTTATTTAGCATCTGAACACACTTGTAAACAACGTGATGCCCGGGAAGCGAAGACCCGGCGGAAACAGCTGGTCTGGTTCACTAAAATGTCCGTGTACAGTATATCTGGTACTAATGTATAGCGGATCTTTGTTAAGATCCATATGTCACGGATAGGATCATAGTCTGTGCTAAATAAGACCAGGGTTGCCAACTCTCACGCATCTGGCGTGTGACACACGCTTTCACTCTCAATCTCACGCTCTCACGCTGCCCAAACTATTCTCACGCCAAAAACAAGAATACCGAAGACTAGAAACTGTTTTGAAAACTTTTGTCACGTAGTGATCGTCTTCTCAATAGAACATCTTTGATAATGTCTTCTGGCCAATCAGAATCACGATAACGGCTTGGTGTTGTTGCAGGAAGTCCCGACGGAGAATACTTTTGCTGTAGTACATCTCTATACATCGATACAACATTACGTGTTGATAGAAATCAACACGTAATGAAATAAGACCCCACGGTTTGATGGTATGTGGGCTGTCTTTCATTTTGACACACAGAACAATGGGGGCTATCCACCCTTATCCACAATGTAAAGTAATTCACACAGCCTCTTCCCTCTTCTCTCTGTGAGGAGCAGCAGGTTCAGCTTTCAGAACAAAGTAACAAAAAACTAAAATGGCATTCATTTTTTTAAATAAGTCGTGTAGTAATAGATTTATTTATTTTTCTTCTCAAGAGAGTACCAGAATGTGTATTTTATGTTAGTATTTAAAAAAATCTCCTGGGGGAGAATCCCCCCAGACCCCCCTGCAGGGGTTGGGTTTTCAGCATGTCAACTCTTTCACCTGTGGGAAATTGCAGGATTGGCTCCAGGTCGCCCTTTTTATTTACTACAAGACAAATGTGCCTTTTTATTTCATACAGTTAAATTTGGATTGAGACAGGGAAATAATCTAAACCTCACGCGTGGCATTTCACTGTCGGGGGGAGCGTGTATGTAATTACATTGCAAATACTGACTTGAGCCCCACCACTGTATGGGTTAGCCCTACCATAGATTACCCAACAAAAATACTCTGGAGCCGCAACTGCCGACCCGTATTGCGCATGCGCAGATCTAAGATCCAGTAGAAATGATACAAAGTAAAAGTCTGCTGCTTATTGTTCTACTTGGCCAAAATAGAGTCAAAGAGTATATGAGAGTGAGAGTGTGTTAATTAATATATTTGGCAGTTTGGAGTAAGTCTGTAGATTTGTTTGTGTGTGTGTGTTTCATGTATAGGCCTCTCACGATAATTAATTTTGTTGGATACATTTTCCCGGAAATGATTGCGATAAACGATAATATTGTCGGCACCGTTGTATCATATGACCATTTTAGACCACTGACATAATGATAATATATAATAATAATTCAAGTACAGTACATCCTTTCAAACTGCTAGTCACATCCTCATGTAAATGGCAATTTATCGAGGTCAGAAAAGTTATCGAGTTCATTTTTATTGAACGTGTTATTAACGTGCCTGAACTCAGTAATTCACTAAAAATTACTGATCCCTGGGTGTTATTTTTCCCCATAATGACCAAGTCGCTGCAAATTATCCCGCTTATTACATGGCCACAAAGTAACGACATGACTCCCAATATTAATTAAAATGCTTTTATGGATTTAGAAAATATTTTTATTGATTTAAAAAATAGTTGTATATATTGATTTAAATTGACATGCATCCGCTAAGAAAAATAGTCCGTTGTTACCGTTTTTAAACAGTCAGAATGAAACGGCAGCTCTCAGCTGTGTGTTCACACTCCTAATGGCCTATCACATCTCTCTCCCCCCTAATCTTTCTTTTCCAACAGTTAAGTTAACTGTAGGTTACTCTGAGTGACAAGCTTACAGTTAGTGAAGTAACACTTATTTTTGTGAGTCACGACCTCGCTGTTTCATTCTAACATAACGCTCCAAATATGACTGTTTCCACTCGGACTTCAATACAGCAACACCATTGTTTGGTTTCCATGGTAGCGTGTCTCTTTAGTAGCGTGCACTCCTTTCCTGTAAATTACAGGTCCAGCCAGGCAAAACAGTAATATGAAATATGAACGTTAGTTTTTAACTGAAATGATCAAATAAAGTCAAAATGTCACAGTGTTTACAAACATTGACCATACCGTTCACCAGCCCCACCCCACTATGTTGAGTATAGCCTACTCTTTGTTTAAAACGAATTGGCCATCGGAATGTGTATGTCCCAACCCCCCCCCCCCCCCTGTGATATCTCTTCTCCAGCAGTCTGTAGTTTGTCCGTAAACTTTAGAATGAAATGTAATACCGGTTAGTTTTTTGTGTTCATACTGACAGAAGAAGAAATAAATTAAGTATGAATGAGAATAAGACTTATGTAATGTATTGACATTTGATCAGTAGCCTATAAATGTATTACTAACTTTATCCACTGTGGTACCGAAGCTTGGATCACCGCCAAAGACATGGCCGAGGGCAGCTGGCAGCTTTCAATATTTTTCATGTGCGATTCTAACGCTTTCAGAAAGTGAAACATACAGCATCATTTGAGAAAAATAAATCAAAATAAGCGTTATAAATGAACCCTGACTACTTGTGTTTAGGACTCACTGTATTTTGCTACTCTCTAGGTCTGTGGGCCAAATCCAGATATGGGGGGGGGGGGTTCTGTTAGAAGGTGCGACGGGGGAGGGGGGAGAGAGTTAGACGCTCGTGAATTGTCAACGGGGGGGGCCTCTCTGCACGGAGGAGCCGCGGAGAAGTGAATCACAGTGATCTCATAAACATATGACCAATGTGCGAGGGTGATGACATCAGAGCATCGTCCTATGGGCTTAGCCCCGGACAGGTACAACAGGTATTCACTCAGAGGGGGGTAGTTACCCATTTACATGTCAAAAAGCAACAAACAGTGGGCGGGTGGGGGAAGTATACTGAGAAGTATATAATGAGAACTGCTACCAATGGTGGCCTATTTAGTTTATTAAGAAATACATATTTGTAGCTTTTTTTTTATCTGCAGTAGGAAATGCAGAGAGTAGCGACAGGGCTGGTCCAACCTGATCTGTAAAGTGATCTAACTAAGTGCTATTCATTTTCTTGACGGGGAAGTGCAGTGTAAATGGGGGGCTTATATGCATTTGAAAAGCAATATAAATCACACAGTTCGTATACAATAGGCATTAAAAGCACCGTCGATAACCATTGCCCTTCTCCAAAAGAGAAAATGCAGATATTACACTCTGAAAAGAAAGGGTAGACATATCTGTACTCTTAGTGCCAAGTAGCTAAATAAATTCTCCAAATCAAACCAAATCAAACCAAGATATCTTGGGTATTCACTCAGAGGGGGGTCGGTGAACCGGGCAGAGTTTTTCGCCGGTCAACGTGTGTGAAAGTTTAAAGTTTATCATTTAAATTTGCCGAAACAAGTTAATATTCTGAAAGCCAAGACTTTGTTTATTTGAAATCAGATGAAAACAAACTGTAACGGACCCATCTTATTCATATTCCGAGTCATAAAGACTTTATTTAAAATAAACATTTATAACTAGTTTAGGTTGTTTGAGAGGTAATTGAAATAGCTAAGGGTGATGATCTGACTTGAAGTGTGTGTTTTTTGCTCCTCCCCATTCTTTAATTAGATGTTTGATAAGTGCATGCAGATCACATAAAACACGTACACAGATACATTATTTTGTATTTTTATTAAATTTGACAATCTCAATTTCACTTTCCACTATGTCCACCGTTGTTTTTCACAACCAATGGCAGAACTTTATTGAGGCCTGTAATTAGTCAACTACAGGTCTCTTGAAGTCTTTTTCTTCCAAAAAGCTTGTGACAAGATGTTATTGCTCTTGGGGCATTAAAAACAAGATTTTAACTTTAGTTTTTTATATAATATCTGCATTGTCTCTTGTGAAAAACGAAGTCTTACTTTGGCCATAGTTATTTAATATATAGCGCCATCTCCTGGTTAAACCCTGAAATTGGAGAATAGTGGGAGGGCCTAACATTCCTGAATACTGGTCTTTGGCAGGTCTTAGGCAGGTAACTGGCTGGCAGTAGGCAGGAAGCTGTATGCTGGGGTCCAAAATAAGAGGCTCCATCTGTATCTCTGCATTTACCACAATAAATGTGCCGTGGTTTTGTAAACTCGTGTATGTCTCCTTGTCTTTCCGTTGTGGCCTACGAGCCGGTCATAACAAAGAGTAATTTATTTTTACCTGTAATAAACTACTACTGTTTGATGAGAAATCAAATCATGGTTTGCTATATATGAATGACAAGTTATAGGAGCAAATAATTCAGGGAAGAAAGGATAGGCCTACTAAGTATTTCCATTAAACTTTATTTTTAGAAATGTACAAAATGAACATAAATATACATATATACACGGTATATCATCAATTCCTCCCCGTTGTCGGCATCTTGCCTTTCGCAGCCGAGGATTTTTAGGACGATGCATCAGTGTGGTAGTCCCGTCATGTATTTTCCGGCAGGATCTGGCTGGACGAAATCAAATGCAAATCACAAAATATTAGAGAAACTTAGTTGTTTTAGATTCGTTAGTAGTAGTTGTGGTAGGAGGAGTAAGCTTGCCAGCTAATATGCTAACCTAGCTTTGTTTACTTTGGTAGCTAACAGGATATGAACGCTAGCTCGGAGGAACGGCAACTATAATGTAGAGTAATAAAACTACTATGAACAAAAGCTAGTGATTCATATTAGGCTAGCAATAACGTGTTTATAATTGCAATCTTATACGGGTAGTCTGCTACGTTCAGTCATACAAAGTTTCCCGCTAGCATGTATAGCTAGCCTCGTTAGCTATACATGCTATCAGCGTCGGAGGAAAGCTAACTGTAATGTACAGTCCTTTGGGGGTCTGTGAGCGGACTAATAAAGTTAGTTGTTTGATGTTCGTCAGCTTGCCAGCTGGATTACAATGCTAATCTACGTTTGCTAGTTGTTCAGTTGTTCAATATGCTATACTATACTATGAACAACAGATAGTGGTTCATATTAGGCTATCAAGCACATGTTTACAATTGCAATCTTATATGGGTAGTCTGCTACATTCATTGTAGCTGGCATAAAAAAAAAGTTTTTCCGAGCAAACTCATGTCTAGCTCTTACCCCATTCAAAGTGAATGGGCAGAAGCGTTCCAAGATTTTTTTTAACGCTGCTGTGTGGACGGGCCATTAGTAGCCTTGTTGTTTAGCTCGGTAGCATACACGCTACGCCAGCTATAATGTAATTACGTTTCGCGACTGACCGTACGGCAAATCACCCGGAGTATACGGTCTATGAGTATTTCATGTGTGAATGCAGACATTCTCCTGCTATGAGATACATGTATGTAAGGCCATCTGCTGATATTAGAGTTGATATGGAAACGCTAGCAACTTAGTTAGCACAGTGAGCACTGGCTTAGCAGTCCGAAACATGTTTACACATTTAAACAGTCGTGGTAGATACCTTGTTTGATAAATACACAAATAACAATACAAACTTACAGGTTGTGTACCCGAATCTTCCCTGCTCCAAACGGTCCAAACAAACTAGGAATAGCATCGTCCTTCAGTTTCAAATGCTGTGCATATCCGGCCTCAAACTGGGCAATGTTTTGGAAGCTTTCGTCTGTGAAATGCCGGTTCTTCGAACCTCTGAAGGAACAGTGTTAAAAAGACATTTCAACCACTGACTTCGTCGTGGTTCTTCCGTCGGTAGGACAAACAGCTCAGATTTCTCCGCACATTTCAGGAAACAGGTCCTTGACATTGGCATGACTGGATCGATTGTGAACTGAACCAGAGCTTCCAACAGTAAATGTTAGGCTGGCAGAGGGTGCGGCCAGCGCCGCTGGCTGTGTGGCCATAGCTCTTCAGGATTGGTCCATTTCGTTCCGGGTACCGCATGACATCATGCCGTACCCGGAACTAAATGGAAGACTCAAATGGGCAGTGACGTATCTCCAACGAGGCGTTTTGGGGAGGTATTTTCTGTGTTAGAGTTTTACTCGCTACAGGGTGTACTTTGAGGGTTTTGACTCTGCACACCGTTTACATGCATAAAAACCTTCATAACACACAAGGGGACGGGTAATAACCGGAAAAGCATGACATGGGAGCTTTAAATGAACATGCCCTCAGACACTGTTTCCTGCAAGATGTTGCGGCAGTGCCCCGGTACCGGGGTCTCTCGGGCTTAACAGGTTAATAAGACTACACCCAAATCTCATTTGCAATAGAACAGTAGTAGAAGTAGTTTCCATACAACTACTGGTTAGTGTTCAATAGCACCCTAGACAATTCAGTAATGGTATATTTTTTAGGGATTTCTGTTTTTCTGATAATTGAGAGAAAAGTGATTGAGTCCTATGTTCCTATCACCAAAAGTACAATTTCCGTCTAAACTAAAGCTAAGATTACAGGACTATAATTCAGTATTTTTTTAGTTAAATAATTGTCTGACTATTTGGTGATGTCGGACAGTCACCTGGTTCATACCTCAGCAAATCTGAAGAGGAAAAGAGTGATCATTCTCAAGTTATGGGCTTTTTTTTCACCTTTCCCATATTCGGCCTGGTCTAATTTGGCTCTTTTTCAGGGATTGGGGTAGTTCTAAAGAACAACCAAAAAAACTTTTTTTCCCCAAAATAAAATTTGACAACAATCAATTTCATTAATGGGAGACCCTAAAGATAAAAGGGGGTAGGGGTATCTCAAAATCTGAGGGTGATTGATTGTGTGCTTCCCCAGCAGTTCTCAGGAAATAACACTGAGCCACATTGAAGAAGCGACTGATTCACAAACCACTAAGATATTAGTAATTTCCCCCCACTATGACCATATTGCACCATGGGCGTCAAATTTTGGTGGGCGGGGAGTTTGAGTCATGTGAGCATCAATGTGCTCTGTCAACATCACTTTTTTGTATGCAATGCTGTATTTTAGCACCATATTTGCATACATTTTTTGGAAACTAAACTTCCTCAAAAGAAAAATCCTCTTGTATTTTTAGGACATCATGATTGCCACGAATGAAATGCAGAAAAACATTGAATTAATGATACTAAACAATATGTTCTCCTCATCAGGATGTATCAGTGTGTCTGAAGGTTTCATACAGCAAAGTTAGTGAGAAGGCAAGTTGTACTAACGTTAATATTTTCTGTGCACTTTTTATTCACTTTGCTCCTTGTGGTCTCTTCAATTTCCCATTGCATTGAGAATTACTTCTTAATTTGCAAATACTATCAAATACAAATACTACTAAAAGGACTAAAGTCACAAAAAGGAAGTGACATTTTATTTAAAACAGGAAGTGCATCTTTCTCTCTTCTACAGAGTCATTAGTTCAGAGACGTCAGTTGAGGGCGTGAGAGCGAGAGACGGAGACGCAGAGACACGATGGTTGAATTCAGACGGATTAATACGACTTTAGTGGTGATACTGCTGCTTCAGTTTACAGGTAAGGATGAAAAACACATACATGAACTAAAGAAACTTTACTTAAAGTATTTCAATAACTAAAACTGATTGAGTGAAGGGCCAAGTTTGCTGTTTGTTTTGAACAAAGTGTAATGGCTGAATTCTTGGAGAAGGGACATTTGATACTGTTAGTTATATGTATTATCATCCTATCACATGACTATAAAGAAAAAGTTTAAACATTTTTCTTTTCTCTTATCTTTAACAGCAGTCACTGGACAAACTTCCCTCTCCCTCACTGTCAGAGCTGGACATAGTGTCACTTTGCTGTGTGAAAATGTGATAAAACCTCAGGACAAATGTGACAGTACTACCTGGGTCTACAGTCGTTATGAAAGGGGAACAGCAATAGAGCTGATTCATCTTGGGAAGAAAAAAAACAGATGTGATTTCCAAAGCTAAATCAGACAGACTGAGTGTTACAGAAAACTGTTCTCTGGTTATAAAAAATATCACACGTGAGGATGCTGGTCGTTACTCCTGCAGACAGTACAACAGATCAGGAGAACAACAAGGTCCAGACTTTCCTGTTCTTCTGTCTGTTATTATCAGTGAGTATTTACATCATAATGTTTCCTCTCATACTGTCAATATACTATAACACAACAATAATTATAATATCAGTGGAAAAGTAAATGTAACTCTTGTTGTCTTCTCTCACATTATCTCTATTTTCAGTGAATCAAGATAAACAAAATGATATGATCATCTTGTTCTGCGTTGTGTCGACATATGGAGACTGTAACCACACAGTGAAGTGGGTGTACGAGGGTAATCAGAATGACGTGGAGATAAGACCAACTGCCTGTGCATCCAGGGTGGCATTTGCTTCTCATCTTGATCAAAAGTTGCTGAAGTGTAACGTGACAGATACTAACCCCTAGATTCCACCGGGTCCGTCTGCGCCGCGTTGCGGTTTTGGTCCGGCCTCCTCCGGGGTCATACCCTACCAGGCGCGTTTCAGAAGCATTTCAGAAGCGGAGCGTCTTGCCTGTCGGCTCACAGTTTTTGTTGATTTGGGCATATTTCCTGAACAGGCTACTTTGCACAGACAAAGTTAATAATAACTGTAATATTCCAGTTATAAACGACATGAATCAAAGATGTGTTGCTGTATTTTAGTGGTAAAAAAATGCATTCATCATCATAATTATTCTATATATATAATTTACACAGTGCCTGTAAACCGGAGGAGAACGCTGGCATTTCTCCTCCTACTTGAAAGACTACGGAGGGATAGGGTCTGCAAAATTAGTTTGTGTGTGTGTATATATAGCTCTGAACGTTCCACTTCCTGCCTGCCCGACCTTACGTTACGGCTGCGCCGTGACAAAAATAGGATTCGATCCTAATTTTAGAGGAGCCCTGCGCCGAGCCGCTTCTGAGCCGTAACACGCCGCGTGTGGTGGAATAGCACCCATTGACTAGAGTGGCCGCGATCGCCGTGAGTGGCCGCGATCGCCGTGAGTGGCCGCGATCGCCGTGAGCACCGCGGCGCAGCCGTAACGCGCCCCGGTGGAATCTAGGGGTAAGACTGGGGAAACGCTGCTGAAACAAATGTTTGGTAATGGCCAAAAGGTGGTACTACAACTTCTGTGTCCGTCTGTGACATCATTGGGCCCAAAATCCTTTTCCCATTGACTTACATTGGAAAAGAGACATCTGCAATGGCGGCAAGCCCATAGGGGCGCCCCCCCCCTCTTCCCACATGTTTGATTGTCATTCAAAATAAAAAATATATTAAAAAAATATATATCATTTTTTTATTTTTAATGAACAAGGTAAATATTATATAGTTGGTATCAGTAAAATGTATAATCTACAATAAAATCTTGTTTAAAATTGTGTTACGATGTCTAAAGTTACTAATAAGTCACATGTTTCCTGCCTGGCCGCAGCGTGTATCATTACCCTCTCTCGTCTGGGCGCTAAGAAAGGAGCCCTCAGCCAGTGCAGCAGCAGCCAACACATTGCTGACTGTTGCTATCTGTAAACTATGCCGCCGAAACATAATTTCAGCCAATCAGCGTCGTCAGATCTGATGGTCATAGGGTGCCAATTTCAGCGCCCTGAGCGTCTGTGAGTTGTTTGGAATCGTATCCAAGGTGACGCTACAGTAGTTGATGAGGATGGCTGCGTGTGCAGGTGGAGACTCCGGACCTCGGTCCCCACCCAATTCTGTCCAAGCACTACTATCAAATCCTTTCGAAAGGAGAAGTTTGGGAGAGAAATTGTTGGTTAAAGACCTTGGACCGGACCAACCCGATTTGTTTATTTAATTTATTTCCTTCTTTTCCTCCAGATGTTGCAGTTCTCTAACTGGCCTGTTGAGGGCATCCTCTGCCTTCCTTAAACCTAAAGAGGCGCGTTCACACCAAGTACTTTTCCCACAGTAGTTCCTGAGAACTTTAGTTCATGAGAGTTCTTTTAGTTCTGACGAACTAAAGCAGATCGCGTTCACACCAAAATGAGTTCCTGGGGGTGGATTAGGCAAATGAGCCGCTGACGTCACTTCTTCTTCTTCTGCTCAGGTTTTCCTGGCAGGCTGCAAACAACTTCACGGCGAGTACAGTAGGTGGCGGTATGCACCTTAAAGTTGCAATCCGCCAAAAAACCGAGAGAAGAAGAAAAAAACTTCCTCTTCCGCTGGATGCTTCTGTTTACCTTCCGACCTCAGACACGGTATGGAGTTGACGTTTTGATGGTCGTGTTATACAGCTTCGTAACGGAGTTATTTAAGCCAATAACTCAGCCACAAATACAAATACAGATCGACCATTCAAATGCAATAGAAATGCTGAGTCGGAGGCGAAGGCGGTTAAGAAGCCTTAACAAAAGGATTAGACGACGAAATCACACGCGATGGACATGTTTCGTTGTACAGCCGAGGATGATGGCCCAAAGAACAGCAATGGTACGTTCATTAAATCACATTAATACTATCTAATGTAGGATTTATGGAGTTATGTAGGGCTAATTTGTGTCTTTGTATGTGTTCCACATATGCGAATACTACGGAACTCTGGGTGAACAATAGAACGTCGGCCTGGTGGGAGGTGCTGCCAACATGTGCAGTGGATCGAAGATTTCCGAATGTCCAAGGGCTCTTTTCAACTCCTCTGTATTCGCCTGGAAGCAACGTTGTGGAGAGGCATCTGAACAGCATGGAAATTGTAAATTGACAATAAAGCTGATATTTTGTACAGTGCATTTGGTTCTCTTTTATTTACCAGTCAACAGACACAATTACAATAGTGCAGACACCTTAGTGCAAAGATTAAATGTCAGTATCAAAACAGTACTCATACTGTATATTTGTATATTAATGAGTATATTATGTTAAATGTGTGTTAAAGACAATGGGATGAGGTTGAAAGCTCTTTAAAACGTTTGTATACATACATGTTAACATACATGTTAAGCATGCACACCTGAAGAACTACGTTACACACACACAGGTTAGTCTGTGTACCGCTGCACTGCTGCTGGTTTAAACAAAGACAGTCATGATGCTAGTGCCGTGCATGTAGGTTTCTCTTTTATTTATCAGCAGCAGATCAATAAGTGTCAGTAGTATCAAAACAATATAATAACAGTGGCAATATGTTATTATATATATATATATATATATATATAATATATATTATAATATATATATATAATATATATATAATATATATATAATAATATATATATATTATATATATAATATATATATATATAATATATATATATATATAATAATATATATATATATATATATAATAACAATAGGTAGGCTCAGCAGCAGACACACCTTTTGTGCAAAGTTAGGTGTCAGTATTAATAACAGTGGCATATATATATAATCACAATAATACAAAATTAACTGTCACAGGTGTAGGCAATTTGGGGTGAAGTGTCTTGCCCAGGGACACAACGACATCCTGACTGCAGTGGGGTTTGAACCTGTGCTCCCCTGATCCGAACACCAACACACCAGACCACTGCACCACACGCCTCCCAACAAGTCATTGTACAGTTTATCAACGACAAGTTTTTCTTAATTTTTGTATTGAAGGCCTGTTGGATTTAATCAGCTCGCTTAGCACTGCCAGAAGCCCAGCCAGAAAGGTATTTTGTTGCTCCACCTCGATTCCTGGGCCTTGTGTGAATGCAGCAGCCGTTCGTCGTGCATCTCCTTGGCACGCAGGTCCTCATTCACCTTGCTGACCATGGCACGGCGGGCCATCGCCATGATGGTGTCAAGGAAGCTGTCATCGCGTGCCCACTTTCCTAAGGTGAAATATGCAAGATACAAGATCAGTTTAATCGCAACAACGACACAACATTGTCCAAATCTGTCTCTGCAGGCACACAACAGGAGGAACACAGGGAACACCTTTGATTTGACTATTAACATTTTAAATGGTGAAGGCACTAGCAATTGGGGGATGGAGGGCTCTCAGGACATGATAGGGACAAATAGATACAAATTAAACGTTTTACAATTTTAATGCAAGCATTAATGATGCTATGAAGCTTTGAATGATTCATACCGTAATAGAATAAGCCACATAGTCTTTAAATAGCCTTAGACACTTGACAGTGACTTTATTTAAAAGTTATTTCTGTCTGTAATGCATCTTTGCACCACATTGACATGATAAGCTGCAACAATCACATTTAAATTAAATAAGTGGAGGTGGAGTGTGACTGTGTGTACGTACCATTTGACGATTGACCAGACGATGTGGACCCCATCTGCAAAGCAAAACAAGTTGATCTTACAAACACTTCCTAACATGTAAACAACGCTCTGTATGAACGTGTGAAGCAGAGTGTTAGCCCACCTTGGGGGAGCGTGTCTGGGGTAAGTTGACGGAGTGTTTCAGCCTTTTGACGGCCTCAGTGATGGCCTGGGTCTCCGTCTCGTCCAGAGCACAGCACAGGTTCTTCAGAGTCTGCACCACCCGCTCCACCGTCTTATACTGGGTGCTCTGAATATAGAGATACACGTTGGTCAGAGGTAGGAAGTAGCGGAGTACAAATACCTCGTTACTGTACTTAAGTACATTCCACTACTTATTTTTCTGATCACTTTTTACTTCTACTTCTTACATTTTGAACACAAATACCTGTACTTTCTACTTCTTACATTTTGAACACAAATACCTGTACTTTCTACTTCTTACATTTTCCAAACAGGCTGGTTACTTTAGTTTGAATGTGTGTTTGGTGGCGTGATCATTATTATTTAGAGTCATTGCGTGCCTATTGATTTGAACACGATCCGTGTATCCATCATTTCCTGGTCTTCTCTAAAGAAGAGGGACCAATGAAAACGTTGTCATGTTGCCGTTGTTCAGCATGGAAACATTCATTAGCTAACAATGACATTATTGTTCTATTAATATAAAGGGAGGTCAGGTACTCTTTAAAACACTGGTAGTTATGGGTACTTTTTACTTAATACATTTCAAAGCCCACTTTACTTTTACTTAAGAAGTTTTACCAGAGTATTTCAAACACGAGTATCTGTACTTCTACTTGAGTAAAGGATGGAGGTGTGTGGCGCAGTGGATAAGTGCATTGGTGTTCGGATCAGGGGAGCACAGGTTCAAACCCCACTGCAGTCAGCATGTCGTTGTGTCCCTGAGACACTTCACCCCAAAGTGCTCCTGTGGGGATTGCCCACAGTATTGAGTATGTAAGCTTTGGATAAAAGCGTCTAACAAGTGACATGTAATGATTCAAAAAGCTTTTGAATATTGAATAACAAACCAATGTGGTTTACTTGTTATCCACAGTTTAGCTGCTAAATGTTTTTTAGCAATGCTTTTCTTTGTGCTCCACATATCTAAATGTATAAAGTGTGTTTTCACCTCCGTCCCTCCTGTTTGCTGCAGTATGAAGCGTGGGAAACTGTGTTTCTCTGAGGGATCCTCCATGTAGTCTGAGAAGCCTTCTGAGGAAACAAGGTCAAACTATTTAGGATAATACAAGGAACAATGTTTAGGCAGTAAATAGAATTTCAATTACATTTCTACTTAAATGTGCAAAAATATTAGAACATCAGTCTTTGTGGCATGCAGGTAATCAACTGTTTAAGCTTTTACCATTAACATGTAGAATGAATGTTGCAAATTACTTGAAATTATAGCAACTACAATCTATTGTTTACCTCAGTGTAGCCACAGAGGTCCAGCTAGCATGCTAATTGCTAACGTTATATTATCGTTTTATCCCGGAGGGGAAAACTAGTTTCTAATCCTGAGAGAAACACCTCGCCTGAAACACACGATTAGTGCCATGAGTTAGTGAAGCAAATTACAGAACATTGCACACTTATTCACAAGTCAATACGTGTTTATAGCGGGCACGGCTGAGAATAGCTAGCTAGCTAGATGTTGTTAGCCAGCTTGGACCTAACGTTAGCAAGTTCTAGCATGGCTAGCTCGATCTACTGAGCAAATAAAAGTACATCTAAGACCAGTATTGTGCAGATTAAAACAGTGCAGTGCATGTATTTTATTTTACCTTCATAGTCGTCACGACATGACTTTGCCAGGTCTGCTAACTTTGCTGATCCACTGAAACTGCATGCAGTAGAAGCTTCTGAATGTCGCACTTCGCGTCCTTCGAGTAAATCGCCAGAAGCGCAGAGACATCCTCATCAATTCCACCGCTCCGATGATTTATTTAGTGTTGCTATAATAACTGCTTTCACAAAAGTAATCTCTTCGGGTAAACGAGCAAATACAATGGCCGCTTCCAAAAAAAAAATCAGAGTCAAACGGGCGTGGTTTGCATTCCGCACAGCCAATCAGACGTACGAACTGTTTTCTCCCACGACAGACCCTGCTCTGTAGCAGGGACTGAAAAGCGGGTCGGACGAACTCTTTTGAGCTACTTTAGTTCCTGGGGCTTTTTGGTGTGAACGCAAATATTTCGTAGTTCTGATGAACTATTGTGGGAAAAGTACACCAAAGTACTCCGGTGTGAACGCACCTAAGATCTCCATCTCTCTCTCACACACACACACACACACTGACGTCACTTCTTCTTCTTCTGCTCAGGTTTTCCTGGCAGGCTGCAAACAACTTCACGGCGAGTACAGTAGGTGGCGGTATGCACCTTAAAGTTGCAATCCGCCAAAAAACCGAGAGAAGAAGAAAAAAAACTTCCTCTTCCGCTGGATGCTTCTGTTTACCTTCCGACCTCAGACACGGTATGGAGTTGACGTTTTGATGGTCGTGTTATACAGCTTCGTAACGGAGTTATTTAAGCCAATAACTCAGCCACAAATACAAATACAGATCGACCATTCAAATGCAATAGAAATGCTGAGTCGGAGGCGAAGGCGGTTAAGAAGCCTTAACAAAAGGATTAGACGACGAAATCACACGCGATGGACATGTTTCGTTGTACAGCCGAGGATGATGGCCCAAAGAACAGCAATGGTACGTTCATTAAATCACATTAATACTATCTAATGTAGGATTTATGGAGTTATGTAGGGCTAATTTGTGTCTTTGTATGTGTTCCACATATGCGAATACTACGGAACTCTGGGTGAACAATAGAACGTCGGCCTGGTGGGAGGTGCTGCCAACATGTGCAGTGGATCGAAGATTTCCGAATGTCCAAGGGCTCTTTTCAACTCCTCTGTATTCGCCTGGAAGCAACGTTGTGGAGAGGCATCTGAACAGCATGGAAATTGTAAATTGACAATAAAGCTGATATTTTGTACAGTGCATTTGGTTCTCTTTTATTTACCAGTCAACAGACACAATTACAATAGTGCAGACACCTTAGTGCAAAGATTAAATGTCAGTATCAAAACAGTACTCATACTGTATATTTGTATATTAATGAGTATATTATGTTAAATGTGTGTTAAAGACAATGGGATGAAGTTGAAAGCTCTTTAAAAACGTTTGTATACATACATGTTAACATACATGTTAAGCATGCACACCTGAAGAACTACGTTACACACACAGGTTAGTCTGTGTACCGCTGCACTGCTGCTGGTTTAAACAAAGACAGTCATGATGCTAGTGCCGTGCATGTAGGTTCTCTTTTATTTATCAGCAGCAGATCAATAAGTGTCAGTAGTATCAAAACAATATAATAACAGTGGCAATATGTTATTATATATATAATATATATAATATATATATAATAATATATATATAATATATATATATATATATATATAATATATAATATATATATATATATATATAATATATATATATATAATATATATATATATAATATAATATATATATATATATAATATATATAAATATATAATAATATATATATATATATATATAATAACAATAGGTAGGTTCAGCAGCAGACACACCTTTTGTGCAAAGTTAGGTGTCAGTATTAATAACAGTGGCATATATATATAATCACAATAATACAAAATTAACTGTCCAGGTGTAGGCAATTTGGGGTGAAGTGTCTTGCCCAGGGACACAACGACATCCTGACTGCAGTGGGGTTTGAACCTGTGCTCCCCTGATCCGAACACCAACACCAGACCACTGCACCACACGCCTCCCAACAAGTCATTGTACAGTTTATCAACGACAAGTTTTTCTTAATTTTTGTATTGAAGGCCTGTTGGATTTAATCAGCTCGCTTAGCACTGCCAGAAGCCCAGCCAGAAAGGTATTTTGTTGCTCCACCTCGATTCCTGGGCCTTGTGTGAATGCAGCAGCCGTTCGTCGTGCATCTCCTTGGCACGCAGGTCCTCATTCACCTTGCTGACCATGGCACGGCGGGCCATCGCCATGACGGTGTCAAGGAAGCTGTCATCGCGTGCCCACTTTCCTAAGGTGAAATATGCAAGATACAAGATCAGTTTAATCGCAACAACGACACAACATTGTCCAAATCTGTCTCTGCAGGCACACAACAGGAGGAACACAGGGAACACCTTTGATTTGACTATTAACATTTTAAATGGTGAAGGCACTAGCAATTGGGGGATGGAGGGCTCTCAGGACATGATAGGGACAAATAGATACAAATTAAACGTTTTACAATTTTAATGCAAGCATTAATGATGCTATGAAGCTTTGAATGATTCATACCGTAATAGAATAAGCCACATAGTCTTTAAATAGCCTTAGACACTTGACAGTGACTTTATTTAAAAGTTATTTCTGTCTGTAATGCATCTTTGCACCACATTGACATGATAAGCTGCAACAATCACATTTAAATTAAATAAGTGGAGGTGGAGTGTGACTGTGTGTACGTACCATTTGACGATTGACCAGACGATGTGGACCCCATCTGCAAAGCAAAACAAGTTGATCTTACAAACACTTCCTAACATGTAAACAACGCTCTGTATGAACGTGTGAAGCAGAGTGTTAGCCCACCTTGGGGGAGCGTGTCTGGGGTAAGTTGACGGAGTGTTTCAGCCTTTTGACGGCCTCAGTGATGGCCTGGGTCTCCGTCTCGTCCAGAGCACAGCACAGGTTCTTCAGAGTCTGCACCACCCGCTCCACCTTATACTGGGTGCTCTGAATATAGAGATACACGTTGGTCAGAGGTAGGAAGTAGCGGAGTACAAATACCTCGTTACTGTACTTAAGTACATTCCACTACTTATTTTTCTGATCACTTTTTACTTCTACTTCTTACATTTTGAACACAAATACCTGTACTTTCTACTTCTTACATTTTGAACACAAATACCTGTACTTTCTACTTCTTACATTTTCCAAACAGGCTGGTTACTTTAGTTTGAATGTGTGTTTGGTGGCGTGATCATTATTATTTAGAGTCATTGCGTGCCTATTGATTTGAACACGATCCGTGTATCCATCATTTCCTGGTCTTCTCTAAAGAAGAGGGACCAATGAAAACGTTGTCATGTTGCCGTTGTTCAGCATGGAAACATTCATTAGCTAACAATGACATTATTGTTCTATTAATATAAAGGGAGGTCAGGTACTCTTTAAAACACTGGTAGTTATGGGTACTTTTTACTTAAGTACATTTCAAAGCCCTCTTTACTTTTACTTAAGAAGTTTTACCAGAGTATTTCAAACACGAGTATCTGTACTTCTACTTGAGTAAAGGATGGAGGTGTGTGGCGCAGTGGTAAGTGCAGGTGTTCGGATCAGGGGAGCACAGGTTCAAACCCCACTGCAGTCAGCATGTCGTTGTGTCCCTGAGACACTTCACCCCAAAGTGCTCCTGTGGGGATTGCCCACAGTATTGAGTATGTAAGCTTTGGATAAAAGCGTCTAACAAGTGACATGTAATGATTCAAAAAGCTTTTGAATATTGAATAACAAACCAATGTGGTTTACTTGTTATCCACAGTTTAGCTGCTAAATGTTTTTTAGCAATGCTTTTCTTTGTGCTCCACATATCTAAATGTATAAAGTGTTTTCACCTCCGTCCCTCCTGTTTGCTGCAGTATGAAGTGGAAACTGTGTTTCTCTGAGGGATCCTCCATGTAGTCTGAGAAGCCTTCTGAGGAAACAAGGTCAAACTATTTAGGATAATACAAGGAACAATGTTTAGGCAGTAAATAGAATTTCAATTACATTTCTACTTAAATGTGCAAAAATATTAGAACATCAGTCTTTGTGGCATGCAGGTAATCAACTGTTTAAGCTTTTACCATTAACATGTAGAATGAATGTTGCAAATTACTTGAAATTAGCAACTACACTCTATTGTTTACCTCAGTGTAGCCACAGAGGTCCAGCTAGCATGCTAATTGCTAACGTTATATTATCGTTTTATCCCGGAGGGGAAAACTAGTTTCTAATCCTGAGAGAAACACCTCGCCTGAAACACACGATTAGTGCCATGAGTTAGTGAAGCAAATTACAGAACATTGCACACTTATTCACAAGTCAATACGTGTTTATAGCGGGCACGGCTGAGAATAGCTAGCTAGCTAGATGTTGTTAGCCAGCTTGGACCTAACGTTAGCAAGTTCTAGCATGGCTAGCTCGATCTACTGAGCAAATAAAAGTACATCTAAGACCAGTATTGTGCAGATTAAAACAGTGCAGTGCATGTATTTTATTTTACCTTCATAGTCGTCACGACATGACTTTGCCAGGTCTGCTAACTTTGCTGATCCACTGAAACTGCATGCAGTAGAAGCTTCTGAATGTCGCACTTCGCGTCCTTCGAGTAAATCGCCAGAAGCGCAGAGACATCCTCATCAATTCCACCGCTCCGATGATTTATTTAGTGTTGCTATAATAACTGCTTTCACAAAAGTAATCTCTTCGGGTAAACGAGCAAATACAATGGCCGCTTCCAAAAAAAAAATCAGAGTCAAACGGGCGTGGTTTGCATTCCGCACAGCCAATCAGACGTACGAACTGTTTTCTCCCACGACAGACCCTGCTCTGTAGCAGGGACTGAAAAGCGGGTCGGACGAACTCTTTTGAGCTACTTTAGTTCCTGGGGCTTTTTGGTGTGAACGCAAATATTTCGTAGTTCTGATGAACTATTGTGGGAAAAGTACACCAAAGTACTCCGGTGTGAACGCACCTAAGATCTCCATCTCTCTCTCACACACACACACACAACACACACACACACACACACACACACACACACACAGCACGCATATATATGTTCATATTTAGTCTCCTGATTTTAAATGGGAATTAAATCATTTGAGTGTTCCCAAAGCATCAGTGTTCTGCAGTTTGTGTGGGCCTACTGTACTGTTGCACAGTTTATACTGTAGAAACTATGTCCAGGACAAGGTATTTGGAAGTTTTGGAAGATTCATAGCTACCACACTAAAGATTATGGATTATCTCATATTTTTAAGCCTCAATTTTTAAGCCTCAATTTGTCCCCCCCCCCCTCTAACATCACCAGAAGTCGTAATTTAAGGGGTCATTTTTCAACATTTTCGTCAGGGGACCATTCCCCGGACCCCCTAGTATGGTTTGGTCACCATTTCCACAGCCCCACCTAAAATATTTTCCACCAGCCGCCACTGGACGTCTGTATATCTGCAGATCTTTAAAATAAAAAACTAATCAACGACCCAGTACGAACACTTTTATAGCCCTTATTTAAATCACTAGGATCTAAAAGTTGCAAAATGTGCTAAAAGCTGAATCCAGAGTTATTAAACCTCTCCATTCATTTGACTGAGACGAGATTGCCCTTGAAGCTGCAGATTGGAGGCGGGGCTTAAGTAAAAAGCATTTGCACACTCTCTATTGGCCCAGATACGAATACTAATCCCTCGAGAGGCAGGCCATTTTGACTTCATGTGCCACATACCAACTCTCATAACAATGAACAAGGTCCCGCCTCCAACTCTGTATACATTTCTCTTTATACACCCATGGAGCATAGTTATAAAAATAGCATACTGACATGTAAGCATTTCTGTTAGAGAGACACTATTAAAACCGTCCATACCGTGTTACGGTTTTGTATTTATGTTTCATTTTCCACCTTTGTTTTTAAATGTTTTCCTCCTTGGCCCTTTCTCATGTCTTCAAATGTTCCTCCTCGACTCGGAAGCAGCAGGCGGTTAGAGAAATGAGAACTCCTCTCCTCTGAGCGGTCATTTTAAAGAGACGTCCATTAATGATGACAGGAGGCACAGCAGCCCTCTGTCTGATGGACAGATGTGTTCATGACGACTTATATATTTACTTTTAATTCATTCACAGTGCGGTATAATGAGACAATAACAGGCTACACACACACACACACACACACACACACACACACACACACACACAACACACACACACACACACACACACACACACACACACACACACACACACACACACCACACACACACACACACACACACACCACACACACACACACCACACACACACACACACATTTATATAAATATATACCATTTCAGAATCAAACAGAGCACTCTCATAATAACGTAACACTATCAGAGACTGGATATATCCCCCCCCCTCTCTGGTCGCTACAATGAGGGAAATAAATGACGGGCCAAAAGTTTTATTTACAAGTATTACAAGTAAGCAGAGGACACCAAACCAACTGAGACCTGTCTGTCCGCTGCATCTACGCACACACTGTACCACACACACCTACACCACACACACGCACCTACAGCTCCTAAAGCATATAATCAGGCTACAGCCGTTGTGTATTTTATTATGTGAAGCACTAAATGGTTTTAGAAAAATATCGACTTTGTTTGTAGATATCTACTAAACTAAAGCAAATAAAGAGAGTAGGCCTGTTATACTGAGTGATATATATTATACACACTGCTCTGCTTTCTGCACGGACCTCACAGCTGTTCTCACTGTAAACATCGCGTCGCGATGAAAGCAGTTAATAAAATAATATCCAGGGGATGCATGCAGAGCTGTCATTGGCTGAGATAAGTCCGGCCGTGCGTCTCGACTCTTTGAAACATCACTGTTGCCGGAAATGCATCCACGAAGGAGCCGTGGAGGACTGTGGAGGACCCATCAGTGTATCCTCGGTTATAGCTCCTCCAGAGAGCCTCCTCGACGCTCGATGCTCGGTCCTCGATGTGCATTTCGAGAAATGAGATGTCCTTCAACATGGCGCGCTAAAATTCATTTCCGGGTCACTACCGGAGGACCGAGGAGTCGAGGAGTCGAGGATGGGACATTTGATGACATGAGAAAGGGCCCTGTGTCTTCTCTGTTCCTTCTTCCTGTGTTTGCCTTCCTGTCGTTAGTTTCCCTGGTGTGTCTGATTGTCTGATTGTGTTCACCTGTTGCCCTTGTGTTTCTGCCTCCCTTACCCCAGCTGTGTCTTGTCTTGTGATTACCCCTCTCTGTATTTAGTCTTGTCTTCCCCTGTGTGCCTTGTCGGTTCATTGTTTTTCCTGTCTCCCTCCATGTTGGTCACGGTCGTTTTTGGTATTGCTTCCTCGTGTTACCTATGTGTTTCATGCCATGTTTTTGTTCAGCTTTTATAAAGCTCGCTTTTGTTTTGACCTTCCTTTTAATCTGCATTTGGGTCCTACCCTTTCCGAACCATAACAGAATGAACCGACCAATATGGACCCAGCGGATATTGAAGATTTTGAGTAGATCTGTTCGATCTAGACTTTCCCTTCAATGTTATTATGCCGAGTGGAGTGGAACCTCGTCAAGAAGGGACAAAGAGGCTATCCTCAAGAAGGCACAAATGGAGGTGTCTAACATGCCATGGCTGAGGAGCTCGTTGCCTGAATGGCTCAGAGTTTTTTCGCGTAGCCCGAGTGTCAGTCTCCATTCTCTGACCCTTTTTTGGGATCCCGTCTGGCGTTTGGAGGTCCACGGAGCCTCCAAAAGACCTCAAAGAAACGCAAGGTCAGGAAGCCAGCTCGTAATCCAGTACCGGCCCACACAGCCAGGATCCGTGCACCAGTACCGGCCCACACAGCCATGCTTCCGTGTTCGATTACCTGGCTCACACAGCCAGGGTCCAGGCTTCTGTTCCGTGCCCAGCAGCCATGGTCACTGCTCCAGAACTGGACCTTACAGTCATGTTTCCGTGTTCCAGTGCCGGTCCACACAGTCATGGTACTGTGCTCCAGTACCATCCCACACAGCCATGGTTCCGTGTTCCGGTTCCGTGCCCAGCAGCCATGGTGCCTGCTCCAGTACCGGCCCACACAGTCATGGTTCCGGCTCCAGAACCGGCCCACACAGCCATGGTTCCAGCCCCAGTTCTGGCCCCAGCAGCCATGGTTCCGGCCCCAGTTCTGTCCCAGCAGCCATGGTTCCGGCCTCAGTCTGGCCCCAGCAGCCATGGTTCCAGCCCCAGTTCCGGCCCCAGCAGCCATGGTTCCGGCTTCAGTTTCGGCTCCAGTACTGGCTCCCCGGCCGACGCCAGCCCCCGGTGTTTTGTCAGTGGTCCGGCCGACTCCAGCCCCTCGTGTCCTGTCGGTGGTCCGGCCGACTCCAGCCCCTCGTGTCCTGTCGGTGGTCCGGCCGACTCCAGCACCTCGTCTCCTGTTGGCTCTCCGGCCGACGCCAGCCCCCCGTGTCCTGTCGGTGGTCCGGCCGACTCCAGCACCTCGTCTCCTGTTGGCTCTCCGGCCGACGCCAGCCCCCCGTGTCCTGTTGGCTCTACGGCCGCTGCCTACCCCATGTCCTGTACCGTTGGAGGTCCCGCCGACTACTCTTCTGCCGGGGGTCCTGCCAACCCCATGTCCTGTCCCGTTGGGGGTCCCACCGACTACTGCTCCGCCGGGTTTCCTACCAACACCAGATCCTGTCCTGTTGGGGGTTCCGCCGACACCTGCTCCGCCAGATTTCCGGCCTACACCATATCCTGTCCTGTTGGGGGTCCCGCCGACACCTGTCCCGCCAGGGGTCCTGCCAACTCTGTGTCCTGTCCTGTTGGAGGTCCCACCGACACCTGTTCCACCGGGGGTCCTGCCAACTCTGTGTCCTGTTCCGTTGGGGGTCCAGTCGACACCAGCCCTTGCTCCATCTGGGGTCCCATTGACACCAGCCATGTCATGTTCAGGGTCCCGTCTACGCCTGTCCCGTCGGCTCCGGTTTCCTCTCCGGCCGATACTGGATCCTGCCCGTCCTCCAGAGTTGTCCCGTCATGGCCTTCCTGCCCGGCCTCCGGAGCTGTCCCGTCATGGCCTTCCTGCCCGTCCTCCGGAGTTGTCCCGTCAGCACCTTCCTGCCCGTCCTCCGGAGCTGTCCCGTCAGCACCTTCCTGCCCGGCCTCCGGAGTTGTCCCGTCAGCACCTTCCTGCCCGGCCTCCGGAGCTGTCCCGTCAGCGCCTTCCTGCTCGTCCTCCGGAGCTGTCCCGTCGCCGCCTTCTTGTTCGCCCTCGAGCCCGGCCCCCTGAGTGCTGCGGTCTTCGCCCTTGAGCCCTGCCTCCTGAGTTCCCCAGCCGTGGTCTTCGCCCTCGAGCCTGGCCCCCTGACTCTTCCAGCCGCTGCCTTCGCCCTCGAGCCCGGCCCCTTGAGTTCCCCAGCCACTGCCTTCGCTCTCATGCCCGGGTCCCTGCTGAGTTCGCCCGCTGTGGCCTTCGCCCCTTTTTGGACTCTGCCTTGCTATCATATTTGCACAAATGTTTTGCAACTAAACTTCCTCAAAAGAAAAGTCCTCTTTTAAGACATCATGAACATTATTGCCCCGAATGACATGCATATACAAATGTGATTAATGATACTAAAACCTATTTCTTCTTATAAGGACATATCAGTGTGTCTGAAGGTTTCATACAGCAAAGTTAGTCAGAAGGCAAGTTGTACAAATGTTAATATTTTCTGTGCATTTTTCATTCACTTTGCTCCTTGTGGTCTCTTCAATTTCCCATTGCATTGAGAATTACTTCTTAATTTGTAAATACTATTCCCAGAAAGTGAGGAAATGTGGAATAGCATTTCAAAAGCACTGTGTGAATACAGGTAGTGATTATAGACGGAAAGTATGAGACTCTGAAACACCACGATACACAGGAAATGTCATGTGGTTAGGGTGGGTGGGCGAGTAAACACTCAGGTCTCAGATGATATTATAAATATTCCTTCTGTGGGATATTTAACATTTTGACCCTAGAGCTAATGTTAAATGTGTCTTTTATATCCACTCTGAACCACATCTGTTTGAGCTGTTCAGATATCTACATTCAGAGAGATACAAAGCTGATCTGCTTTTACAATTCAACTACTAAAAGAGTGATTAAAAAAAAAAAAAAAGGAGTCACAAAAAGGAAGTGACATTTACTTAAACAGGAAGTGCATCTTTCTCTCTTCTACAGAATCATTAGTTCAGAGACGTCAGTTGAGGGCGCGAGAGACGGAGACGCAGAGACACGATGGTTGAATTGACGGATTAATACGACTTTAGTGGTGATACTGCTGCTTCAGTTTACAGGTAAGGATGAAAACACATACATGAACTAAAGAAACTTTACTTAAAGTATTTCAATAACTAAAACTGATTTGAGTGAAGGGCCAAGTTTGCTGTTTGTTTTGAACAAAGTGTAATGACTGAATTCTTGGAGAAGGGACATTTGATTAGTTATATGTATTATCATCTATCACATGACTATAAAGAAACTGTTTTACATTTTTTTTTCTCTTATCTTTAACAGCAGTCACTGGACAAACTTCCCTCTCCCTCACTGTCAGAGCTGGACATAGTGTCACTTTGCCGTGTGAAATGTGATAAAACCTCAGCACAAATGTACAGTACTACCTGGCTCTACAGTCGTATGGGAAACAGCAAAGAGCTGATTAATCTTGGGCGGATAAGTACAATGTGATTCCCAAAGCTAATCAGACAGACTGAGTGTTACAGAAAACTGTTCTCTGGTTATAAAAAATATCACACGTGAGGATGTTGGTCGTTACTCCTGCAGACAGTTCAACAGATCAGGAGAACAACAAGGTCCAGACTTTCAGGTTCTTCTGTCTGTTATTGACAGTGAGTATTTACATCATAATGTTTTCAGTTCATACTGTCAATACTCAGAAACATTACAATAATATATATCAGTGATGAAAGTTAATTATACTCTTGTTGTCTTTCTCTCACATTATCTCTATTTTCAGTGACTCAAGATAAACACAATGATATGGTCAACTTGCTGCGCTGTGTTGAGATACACAGGGTGTAAACACAGTGAAGTGGGTGTACGAGGGTAATCAGAATGACGTAGAGATAACACAGTCCTGTTCATCCATAGTGACATTTGCTCCTCATCTTGATCAAAAGTTGCTGAAGTGTAACGTGACAGATACTAAGACTGGAGAAACTCTGCTGTGTGATGCTGGACCCCAGTCCTCGTGTCAGAAAACGGGTACATTTGATTTATTTGATGATTTTATTTAAAGATTACATTATTATGTCTCATTAAGTCTCGTCAGATGTTAAACTTAAAGTTGTTTGTATATCCTGTGTTTTTTGTGATTTCATTGAATCCTCACCAAAAGGAAGCACACCAGCAGGGAGAAATGATCCCCCAGGACGAGGTAGTGACTAACATCCATCTCTCTGACTCCTTCTGCAGCCTACATTATAAATGTCAGACCAAATAAATATTAAGAAAACATGTGAATTCTTTGAGGCGCAGGATTTGAAATGGTCTAGTAAGCTGCAGCCGAAATATTTTAAATGTTTTTTCTCTCAGTTCCAGATTGGTTGAGGCTCATCATCGTGTCTGTCGGTTTAGCATCGCTCATAATAATTGTGGTGACGGTCACGATATGGACGAGAGCTAAAGGTGAGAACATTCACTGAAGTCATTTTATTTAAATAATATTAGATAAAGCCGGATTGAGACTTGAAACTGAAGTTTACTCTTTCTTGTCTTTTCAGGGAACAGAGCACAGACGGATGATAATGCTGTGAGTTTCTGAATAATCAATGCTTGTGTTATTAGTATTTCAGTCTTTACAATAAGAATGAAACAGTACTAATTGTATTATTTATTATGTTAGTGATTGCTGCAAAAGAGGTGATTCACTTCTTCCATTTGATATCAGTTTCTCAAGTGTGTTGTGTTTATTTGTACAGGTGCATAATGATGAAGATGAAGTGTAGTGACCTATGAAAACGTTGGAGAACCTTCTGCTTCCATCAGACTCCACTGATCAACAAGTTCAACATCAAAACAAACTCGTAAAGAAAAGTAAAGAAACGTGTAACATAATATTAGGTCGTTTCCTATTTGTTGTAAAAAGTAAGTCTAAATTGGCTTCAACTTTAAAAGCAAAATATTTCGTTTTTTCCAAGTTTTTAAACGTTTTATTCACTTTTCTTTGTCTGGGTTTAAATTAACTTTAAGTCTCTTAACGATAAGTGATAGTTAAATAATCTATGAAAAGAAATTGCCAATAACTTGTGATGTAATCGAGAGTAGTTCCTTAGATGTTGAAAAACGTCAGTTTAAAGCTCACATTCAAAACATTAGTATAATAACATTTTATTCCTTTCTTTTTCCAGCTTAAGCTTTATGCACACACACACACACACACACACACACACTGTTGTCTGGGTTTCAATGAGCTTTCAGCTTCAATAGAGTCTCTTCATTATTACTGAGTATAGTTTTATCAAAATGCCAAAAACGTGTAACATTATCCTGAATGTTTTTCTTTGTTCTTGTCAAATGTAACTATACATAGTGTTCTGCTTAGACATTTTAACAATTACATTATTGTTATGTTAAATCTCTTTGTGCACAAAAAATAATTGCTTTTCATTCATTGCATTGCTATAAACATGTTTGTTATTAGATCAATTTGTTTTTGTACTTTTATTGTTAGGATTTGAATGAGCTTTCAGCCTAAACTAATTCTATATTATAACTGAGAATTATATAATCTGTAAATGAAAGTGCCTAATACTCACTCATGCAATGTGGAAGGTTATTTCTTTATTGCATGAGATATGATTTCTTAAATTCTGCAAAACTGAATTATTCAGGATGCAGAATTTAACACAGCTCTTTGTTGATGTTACTGTTGTTACTGTCCAACACCAAACCGGACTTTAATTATTTCTGTGTAAATAATCCAGAGAAGTTTCTTGTTTACATTTCAGACACATTCCCAGTTTGCTTCAAATCAGGTTAAGATGAGAATATTTCAATGGTACCAAAAGGATGCACGGACAAAGGATGTGGAGTTCCCCAAAGGTCGTTTCCTGAAACTCTTGTTTTCAAACTGTACATGTACTTTGTATATAGACTCTTATTGCACTATTTCACTATTTCACAATTTTTCTTTTTGTATTTACTTGCACTATTTTTTCTGTTTTTCTGTTTATTGTGTTGCACTGTTGGAGGAGCCTGTGACCTAATATGTTCGTCGTCATGACTACACTGTAGCTATGTACGTATGACTAATAAAAGCCTTGAACCTTGAACATGCTCCTTGCAAGAGCTCAGTTTTGTAATGTCTCTCACTATCATTATTCAGGTCCTAAATTCTTCTTTTTTTTAAGTAAACATGGTAAGGTCGTGAACTTTGACCTTAATTTAAAAACAGCAGTGTGTGCTTAGTAACAAAATAAGCCTAAAGCCACTAGTGACAATTGCAAAAATGTGTTAGTTTGAAACAATTAATAATAATACATACCTTCATCTCCTCTCGCCTGGACTACTGCAACGGAGTTCTGTTCAGGGTCACCAGCAAAGCCTGGACAGGCTCCAGTACGTCCAGAACTCTGCAGCCAGGCTCCTCACCCGCACACATCACCCCCACCCTCATCCACCTTCACTAGCTCCCGGTCAAGTCACTCATCCAGTACAAACCCCTCCTGCTAACCTACAAATCTCTCCACTCCCTAGCCCCTGCATACATCTCTGACCTCCTCCAGCCCTAAACCCCTCTCGTCAGCTGCGGTCCTCCGACACAGGGCTGCTCTCCATCCAAACTGAAATACTTGTCGACAGAGCCTTCAGTGTCGCAGCCCCCACCCTCTGGAATTCTCTCCCCTCTGCTATCAGGAATGCCGACTCTCTGGACACTTTCAACAAAAACTCAAACACATCTCAGGCCTTCGGTCCCAGCTAAAAGGCAGTACCCAGCAACCTGTTTTTTCAACCTGTGTATCTGTGTGATTATTATTTTGTGTTTTGTTATTTTATCTCCCATTGTAAAGCGTCCTTGGGTTTCTCGAAAAGCGCTATAAAAATTGAAATTATTATTAATATTATTATTAATATCTATTCCATAAGTTTAATACGACTACACTCTGACAAAAGAGACATTCAGAGTTTTAAAAGAGGATATGCTCACAAAGCCAACCACACTGAATATTCGATATTGTGATTGATTGTGTACTTGTCTACAACATACCACTACACCCAAGCTCACACAAGCTTTGCAAAATCTCCCACTATTATTATTCAGATGTCCCAAATCCCTTTCTTTCAAAAGTCAACATGTCAGAAACATTGGTAATATCATGAACTGTGACCTAAATTAAATCATCCGCATGAGCATAGCAAGACCCCTGGAAGTGTGACGGACGTTGAAACAAATGCTTGGTAATGGCCAAAAGGTGGTACTACAACTTCTGTGTCAGTCTGTGACATCATTGGGCCCAAAATCCTTTTCCCATTGACTTACATTGGAAAAGAGACGTCTGCAGTGGCGGCAAGCCCATAGGGGCGCCGCCCCCCCTCTTCCACAAGTTTGATTGTCATTCAAAATAAAAAATATATTAAAAAAATATATATAATTTTATTTTAATGAACAAGGTAAATATTATATAGTTGGTATCAGTAAAATGTATAATCTACAATAAAATCTTGTTTAAAATTGTGTTACGATGTCTAAAGTTACTAATAAGTCACATGTTTCCTGCCTGGCCGCAGCGTGTATCATTACCCTCTCTCGTCTGGGCGCTAAGAAAGGAGCCCTCAGCCAGTGCAGCAGCAGCCAACACATTGCTGACTGTTGCTATCTGTAAACTATGCCGCCAAAACATAATTTCAGCCAATCAGCGTCGTCAGATCTGATGGTCATAGGGCGCCAATTTCAGCGCCCGATGCAGTCTGTGAGTTGTTTGGAATCGTATCCAAGGTGACGCTACAGTAGTTGATGAGGATGGCTGCGTGTGCAGGTGGAGACTCCGGACCTCAGTCCCCTCCCAATTCTGTCCAAGCACTACTATCAAATCCTTTCGAAAGGAGAAGTTTGGGAGAGAAATTGTTGGTTAAAGACCTTGGACCGGACCAACCCGATTTGTTTATTTAATTTATTTCCTTCTTTTCCTCCAGATGTTGTAATTCTCTAACTGGCCTGTTGAGGGCATCCTCTGCCTTCCTTAAACCTAAAGATCTCCATCTCTCTCTCTCTCTCACACACACACACAACACACACACACACACACACCACACACACACACACACACACAAACACACACACACACACACACACACACACACACACACACATATAATGTTCATATTTAGTCTCCTGTTTTAAATGGGAATTAAATCATTTGAGTGTTCCCAAAGCACCAGTGTTCTGCAGTTTGTGTGGGCCTACTGTACTGTTGCACAGTTTATACTGTAGAAACTATGTCCAGGACAAGGTATTAGGAAGTTTTGGAAGATTCATAGCTAACCACACTAAAGATTATCTCATATTTTAAGCCTCAATTTGTCCCTCCGTCCCCCCCTCTAATATCACCAGAAGTCATAATTTAAGGGGTCCTTTCTCAACATTTTCTTCCGGGGGAGCATCTCCCGGACCCCCCTAGTATGGTTTGGTCACCATTTCCACAGCCCCACCTAAAATATTTTCCACCAGCCGCCACTGGACGTCTGTATATCTGCAGATCTTTAAAATAAAAACGAATCAACTACCCAGTACGAACACTTTTATAGCCCTTATTTAAATCACTAGGATCTAAAAGTTGCAAAATGTGCTAAAAGCTGAATCCAGAGTTATTAAACCTCTCCATTCATTTGACTGAGACGAGGTTGGCCTTGAAGCTGCAGATTGGAGGCGGGGCTTAAGTAAAAAGCATTTGCGCACTCTCTATTGGCCCAGATACGAATACTAATCCCTCGAGGGCAGGCCATTTTGACTTCATGTGCCACTGACCAACTCTCATAACAATGAACAAGGTCCCGCCTCCAACTGTGTACAGTTCTCTTTATACACAAATGGAGCATAGTTACAAAATAGCATACTGACATGTAAGCATTTCTGTAGAGAGACACTATTAAAACCGTCCATACCGTTATCTTTAGATCGACTATAATAGAAAACAGACGTTCAGAGTTTCAAGGAGTGAACTTCTGTTTAGTTTTTTCGCTCCCCTCTGCACTGCCCACAAAGCCATCTAAGGATATTGGTTAATATTCTGACCAATTGTGTTACAGGGTGTGAACAAACATGATGACGTGTGATGCTTGTCTGCTCATCATCAGAGGGTAACGCCTCCAGAGCTCTGCTGCTTCTGTTGCCCTCATTCTCACAGAAACACTTCCCCATCAGTTCTCAGGAAATAACACTGAGCCACTTTGAAGAAGCGACTGATTCTCAAACCACTAAAACATTAGTAATTCTCCCCACTATGACCATATTGCACCATGGGCGTCAAATGCTGGTGGGCGGGGAGTTTGTGTCACGTGAGCATCAATGTGCTCTGTCAACATCACTTTTTTAATGCAATGCTGTATTTTAGCACCATATTTGCACAAATGTTTCTGCATCTAAACTTCCTCAAAAGAAAAGTCCTCTTGTATTTTTAGGACATCATGATTGCCACGAATGACATGCAGAAAAACATTGAATTAAATACTAAAACATATTTTCTCCTCATCAGGATATCAGTGTGTCTGAAGGTTTCATACAGCAAAGTTAGTCAGATAGCAAGTTGTACAAACGTTAATATTTTCTGTGCATTTTTTATTTACTTTGCTCCTTGTGGTCTCTTCAATTTCCCATTGCATTGAGAATTACTTCTTAATTTGCAAATACTATCCCCAAAAAGTGAGGAAATGTGGAATAGCATTTAAATAGCACTGTGTGAATACAGGTTGTGATTATAGACGGAAAGTATGAGACTCTGAAACACCACGATACACAGGAAATGTCATGTGGTTAGGGTGGCTGGGCGAGTAAACACTCAGGTCTCAGATGATATTATAAATATTCCTTCTGTGGGATTATTAACATTTTGACCCTAGAGCTAATGTTGTTAAATGTGTCTTTTATATCCACTCTGAACCACATCTGTTTGAGCTGTTCAGATATCTACATTCAGAGAGATAAAAAGATGAGTTCTTTTACCAATTCAACCACTAAAAGAGTGATTAAAAAAGGACTCAAAAAAGGAAGTGACATTTTACTTAAAACAGGAAGTGCATCTTTCTCTCTTCTACAGAGTCATTAGTTCAGAGACGTCAGTTGAGGGCGTGAGAGTGAGAGACAGAGACGCAGAGACACGATGGTTGAATTCAGACGGATTAATACGACTTTAGTGGTGATACTGCTGCTTCAGTTTACAGGTAAGGATGAAGAACACATACATGAACTAAAGAAACTTTACTTAAAGTATTTAAATAACTAAAACTGATTTGAGTGAAGGGCCAAGTTTGCTGTTTGTTTTGAACAAAGTGTAATGACTGAATTCTTGGAGAAGGGACATTTGATACTGTTTGTTATATGTATTATCATCCTATCACATGACTATAAAGAAACTGTTTTCATCTGTTTTTTTTCTCTTATCTTTAACAGCAGTCACTGGACAAACTTCCCTCTCCCTCACTGTCAGAGCTGGACATAGTGTCACTTTGCTTGTGAACATGTGATAAAACATCAGCCCAAATGTGACAGTACTACCTGGCTCTACAGTCGTGATGGGAAAACAACAATAGAGCTGATTACTCTTGGGCAGATAGGTACAATGAGATTCCCAAAGCTAAATCAGACAGACTGAGTGTTACAGAAGACTGTTCTCTGGTTATAAAAAATATCACACGTGAGGATGCTGGTCGTTACACCTGCAGACAGTACAGATCAGGAGAACAACAAGGTCCAGACTTTCACGTTCTTCTGTCTGTTATTGACAGTGAGTATTTACTTCATGTTTCCTCTCATACTGTCAATATACTATACTATTACAATAATGATGATTACAGTGATGAAGTTAATTATACTCTTGTTGTCTTTTTCTCACATTATCTCTATTTTCAGTGACTCAAGATAAACACAATGATATGGTCACCTTGCACAGCGCTGTGTTGACATACACACAGTGTAAACACACAGTGAAGTGGGTGTACGAGGGTAATCAGAGTGACGTAGAGATAACATCAGGTCCCTGTTCATCCAGGGTGACATTTGCTTCTCATCTTGATCAAAAGTTGCTGAAGTGTAATGTGACAGATACTAAGACTGGAGAAACTCTGCTGTGTGATGCTGGACCCCAGTCCTCGTGTCAGAAAACGGGTACATTTGATTTATCTGATGATTTTTACCTTTAAAGATTACATTATTACGTCTCATTTAGTCTCTTCTGATGTTACGTTTGTTTGTATCCCTGTGTGTTGTTGTTCACCAAAAAAAAACATCCAAAGGGAGAAATACTCCCCCGTCTGAAAAGAATAACGATCCAACACGACAAGGTAGTAACTCTACAGCTCCCTCTCTCTCTCTCTCTCCCTCTCTCTCTCTCTCTCTCTCTCTCTCTCTCTCTCTCTCTCTTTCTCTCTCTCTCTCTCTCTCTCTCTCTCTCAAACACACACACACTCACACTCTAATATGAATATATAAAGTACAGTATATCTCTAAGCAGTAGACCAATCACAACAGAGCCGGCCAGTATGAGAAAAATAAAGAGCTTTTTGAACATTACAGCATGGACACATGTCACAGAAGAGACACTAAATACAAATATGAACCTGAACATTTGCAGAAAGTGTCCTCTTTAACAACTTAAGGCTTTTTTGAAAGACATTCAAATGTAGACTCAGTCAATGAATACATGATGGAGTGCTAACTTATATAGATTTGTATTAACAGAAACTGATTCACTTTGCAAAGTATGTTTTAAGACTGCAGCTGAAATATACCTAACGTTTTATTCTCCTTCCAGGTGAGATGTGGTGGTGGTGGTGGTGGTACATCGTTGCGGCTGTGGGTTTAGCAGCGCTCTTAATAGTCATTGTGGCGGTCATCAGATGGAAGAAAACTAAAGGTGAGAGCATTCACTGATGAAATGTTACAATAAGACTTTTTCATAAACCAGAATTTTTACTGTGGAAACTGAAGTTCACTCTTTTGACTTTTCAGGGGACCGACCACGTATGGATGACAGGATCGTGAGTTTTAACCCTTGTTTGGTTGTTCTTTCTATTACTAAAGTGACTGTGGTTCTAAAATAAACAGTACTCATCGTGTTGCATTGACACTACCTGACCCTGCAAACATCTACAATCAAACTTAGAAATTAGCTCAAGAAGCAGAGCAAGTGGATAGCATTAACAGCATGCACACAGTTCTATAATAAGTATCCATTGATATGAATGTCAAACTTTAACTAGAGTGTATTTGTGCAGGAACAGGGCCTTAACCCCGCAGTGACTCAGCCAGGTCCAGAAAACACGGTGAGATTTTCCACCACACCCATCGCAAAGTTACACCCACTACTATCTATATTTGTTCTCCTAAATGTAGCAGTAAGAGAAGCGCTGTTTGATTGTGTTTCTCTAAACGGGTTCAACTTCCCTTTGCCACAGAGAAAAAGAGAAGTACAATGATGCAGCTAAACTGAAATGTGACTTTGCAACCATTATGTTGTCCTCCCTGTGTAGGCGGATCGTGAAGAGGATGTTTCCTACGCCTCCGTCAGCTACAACAAGAACACCAGCAGCAAAGCCCAGGTGAGATGTCTGATGGGTACACAGGTGTTAGAAGTGAAGGAACAAACAAGCACACGTGGTGTTGTTTTTGCTTAATGCATGCAGCATGCTAATCTCATCCATAATGCTAGCAGAGTGACAACAGGTGCTCTGCAGAGTGATGTATGTGGACTTGGAATACTGCCATATTGACTCCACTTTTATACGAGTGGCGTAAATGCATCAATCCCCTAACTAACTGCACCAAGGTCACATGATTTCACGTCACCAACGCTTAGTTTAAGGAAGCTAATGTTTGACACACACACACACACACACACACACACACACACACAAAAAGGACCAAGCAAACCTAGGAAGTGCTAAAATGCTGACTCATTCCATAACACTTTATGACTATGTTAACTAGCTACTGATAAGCGGGTGTAATCTTTGCCATGATCCCTATCTTAGATCAGCATCTCAGCATGCTAACATTTGCTAACTAGCATTAACTGAACCAAAAGTCCGTACTGAACTGGGGAAGAGGGCGTTTAGTTACGCTGCTCCTGAAGCATGGAGCCAGCTTCAAATTGAGCTGAGACTCAGAGAGCTGGTCTCATTAAACACACTAGAAACTACTCTAATGGCGCATTTCCACCACACGGTCGGCCTCGGCCACACTCGGTACTGCTTGGCCGCATTGGGCCTTAACAGGGCCGGCTCACTTCATGCTGCGCTTCCATTACAGTTTAGGAACTGGGGTAGTATCTATAGTAACGCAGTGTAGGCGGAGCCGTGACGTCATCTTCAATGAGAACCCCAGAAAAACAACACAGCCGTTAGCTGTTAGCACTCAGAGCTCACAGCTCCTTATATCTGTTCAGAAACTAGACAAAAGTTAAACAAGTACACACCACAGACTGCCTGTGTCATGACGAGTACAGTCGTTGCTTTATTTATGTCTGTAGGCCGTTGTTGTGAGTGTGGACGGTCGGAGCATATACTGTGTTAGCTTAGCCAATCTCCACCTAGAAAAACACGCATTTTAAAAGGTTTTTCGCCTGCCGTCTGTCTGCAGACTTGTCAAAGCATTAATTCATGGTTTTTACTAACCGGTATCAGTATGTTGTTACTTCGGCATCATTTTGAAACGTGTATTACAATTAAATCACGGTCAAATATGTCCATCTTGTTGTAGTTGTAGCCCCCTTGCCAGCGATCCTCTCTCTAGTTTAGCATACTCAGCCCGACTCAGCCCTGTTTGTTGGCCCCGATAGAACCACAATTTTGTCGGGCCAGAAAAGAGGTGAAAAAGTGGCCCCGGGCCGTAACTAGGCCTAGTGGAAGCGCAACCAAAAACGGGCACGGCACGACACGGCACGCTTAAACCGCGCTCCGCGCCATGGTGGAAATGCGCCATAACTGACCTTGAAGCAGGCCGCTGTGTCTGTAAATGCTTTGGCTAAACTTGGTGTATAACTGTGTTGTGATTGTGTGTTTTAAATGGTCTGTAACTGTGCTGTAACCATTCTTGGGCCAGGACTCTCTTGAAAAATAGATTGTTTATCTCAATGAGACCTATCCTGGTTAAATAAAGGTACAATAAAATAAACACAAAGCACAGACTTGCTGATGGGCATTGGCAGTATTGAAATCTATATTTTGACCAGCAGATGGCTCTGGATTAAAAAGCTAAAGGGCCCATTTCATCCTGAGAGCCGCATGTTATGGATTTCGGAAATACATTTAATAACTGTTGTAAAAAAAACACAAATGGCAACCTCCTGAAGGCGCTACTGGGATAATCAGGAGATCACCCTTTTTCATTATGTTGTGTTTTGTAGGTTTTGTTGTATTGTGATTTATTTATTTTGTGTTTAATGTCAGGTTTCTTAGCACTGTCTTCTTTCACCTTGAATTATGCCGTGTCACATCATGTTGTGCCATTAATGAGTGTTCCCTTTTGTTTCCCAGGGTCAGAGTAAGGAAGATGATGAAGAAGATGATTTAGTGACCTACAGCACGGTGAAAGCTCCTTCTTCTTCTTCTGCTGGAGCCTCCGCTGATCCCAGTGACCTCTACGCTACCGTCAACAAACCAACAAAAGAAGCGGCGACAGTTACAGCTCATGTCGAAACATTGATTTCACATTGAAAACAGAGTATTTTTTATCCTGTGAGGCCCTTTAACTAGAAATCCACTCACTGTGTTACTGATATTCATTGATACCTTTGGGCAAAATTGTCTCCGCAGTCAAAATCCTGCAGAATATTGAATATCTATTTGTATAAATGTACATAATCCCAATGCTCTTGCCAGATTAAAGACAATGTTATTGATATATGAAGGAAGCTCATCTGCATACTATGGTTGTTATTGTTAGTGTGTAAATATGAAAGTAGCTTTTTTGGGTTATTAAATTAACATATAATCAGTTACATCTATTTTATGAACATCTTCAGGATGTATTGCTGTAAGAAGCCTTTCTGCCCAGGAGGGGGTGCTGTATCAGAGTGTAGAAAGTAGATGTGGAGTCAGCTATGTGTTGTTTTCTTATAGAGAGGCGAAGACCCTCCGTTTCGGGGGACCTCCATGGGACCTTACTTCGGGAAAAAGTATGTATTGAAGTCAATGGAGAGAGAAAGATTATCTTTCGATCCGTTTGAATTGTGCCACGAATTACACATGTGATGTTTGTCAATTTAAAAGATAAGTCAAAAAAATTAAAATGTGTCTAAAACTGTGAAGTAACACTTTTTTTGTGTGAAACCGCTCAATGAACTCCATCTCCCGCACCACACACCAAGACGGCCGTCACGTTGGCACATTTCACTTCTTTCTTTCAGAATGAGGCGGAAAGTATTAAAAAGAGGTGAAAATCACTACAAGTCTGGGCATGTTGAGAGCTGTACATACACACAAGGGGAGTTAGTCGGTTCCTAAGAGCCAGCATGCGGGACCGGGACTCTGGGATTTGTAGTCTTTCTAGTTGCGTATTTTTCATAGTCTTATATTTCAACAGTTTTACGACAAACTGTGACTTTTTTTACTTGGAAATTATTTGTTAAGATTGACAAACATCATATGTGTAATTCGTGGCACAATTCAAACGGGATCGAGAGATACGTTTTCTCTCCCCATTGACTTCAATACATACTTTTTCCGAAATAAGGTCCCATGGGTCGGAAGTAGAAGGGCGGGACTTCGCCTCTCTATAAGAAAATGTGTATAATATATATGATATGTTCCTTTGTTGACTTGATGTCAGGCAATTTATTGATCTCAGTGACCTAGTGTTACCTTTCAGGGTTTCTGCTTTTTTTTGTTTGTATTCTTGTCAATTTTCTTTCCAAATAAAACAGAAATAACTTGAAATATAAAGTTTTGTAATACTCATTGCTATTAACAATAGTATACCAATATTTATAATTATTATTACTATCAGAAATACGACATACTGTAACAATAAATATAACATTTAAAAATGAAATCAATGAAAATAACTTATACAAAAATGTCTAGTACTAGCTATTAACAATAATACTAATTATGTATTATTTACATACAGAAATGTAGTTTATTTCACTTTTTAAGCTCGGAGCACAAATTGCTTTAGTTATACGCCATCAGAAATATGAAATACCTCCTCATATGGAGAGAAGAGTGTCCTCGTGAGGAAGTTCACACCTAATAGGAAGTAGATGTATTTCTCAAGCCGCGTTCACAGTTGAGAAAGTGCGAGCAAGAGAGACCGAGAATCACGATGGCTGAAATCAGATGGATTCAAATGATGTTTTTACTGCTTCAGATTACAGGTAAGGATGTTTATAATATGTATAGATAGGTGACATCACACACTTTATTTTAACAATGCTACTTATATCATTCATTATCTAACCTTCATTTAACTCAGCTAAGTTTGTTTATTTTGACCATAGTGATTTTATTGGACCCTTTTAAGCACCATCATCTATTTGCTCAAAAACCATACTCACAATATCTTTATAATTACCTGTTATTGGGAAAATGTGGCTCGGAGAATTAAGGGAAAGATATTGGACCTCCTTGTATTCTTGTGTCGTGTGAATGTGTTGTAAAATACTTGAAGTGCTCGCTACAGAAAAGCCCTTTTTAACTGCAGTCCACTTTCCATATTTATTTAAAGTTATTTCTCTGTCTTTGTCTTCTCAGGAGTAGCAACCAAACAGCATTTCATTGTCAAAGAAGGAGTTGAAGTCACTTTGCCTTGTGACAATGCAATGGGGAACTGTGAGGGAACTACATGGTTCTTTAGTCATTTAACAAGAAAATCAACAGCAACGCTGGCTGAAGGTGGGCTGATTCACAAAGGGGCCAAAGCTAAAGCAGACAGACTGAGTGTTACGGATACATGTTCTCTGATTATAAAGAAGGTCACAGAGGAGGATGCTGGTCGTTACTTCTGCAGACAGTACAACAAATCAGGAGAACAACAAACATATCAAGACTCTGGTGTTTATCTGTCTGTTGTTAACAGTGAGTATTTACATCATAGTGTTTTCAAACTGTCTCTATTGAACAATACTCTAAAACATTACAATAATTATTATTACAGTGATTAAGTTAATTTGACTCTTGTTGTTTATCTCCATCTTCAGTGACTGAACATCAGGTCAATGATGAGGTGACGTTAAACTGCTCTGTGGAGACATATGGACGGTGTAGACACAGAGTGAAGTGGCTGCTTCAGGGTCAAGATGTGGATAAAGATCACAGAGATATAAAACATCACAGTCTTCCTGCTCTGCCTCTGTGATATTTCCGACTTCTCTTTTTAGTTACACATCAAGGTTGAAGTTGTTTACTTGTGAAGTAACTGATAAGAACCGAGAGAAGTACAGGTGTTTCTCTTCAGCCCTCAGTCCTCAGGTGAGAACATGTTGAGATGTTTAAGTTACTTCCTCCTCTGCCAGCGCGACCCTTAAGACTTCACATTTTATTTACACATCGAAAAAATATGATTTGTTGAATTTAACGGAAAACGGGTATATTTGATTTTATTTGATGATTTAAGTTTAAGGATTACATAATTATGTCTCATTAAGTTTCGTCAGATGTTAAACTTAAATTTGTTTGTATATCTCTGTAATGATCCCCCAGGACAAGGTAGTGGCTAACATCCATCTCTCTGACTCCTTATGCAGCCTACATTATAAATGTCAGACCAAATAAATATTAAGAAAACATGTGAATTCTTTGAAGCGCAGGATTTGAAATGGTCTAGTAAGCTGCAGCCGAAATATTTAAAATGTTTTTTCTCTCAGTTCCAGATTGGTTGAGGCTCATCATCGTGTCTGTCGGTTTAGCATCGCTCATAATAATTGTGGTGACGGTCACGATATGGACGAGAGCTAAAGGTGAGAACATTCACTGAAGTCATTTTATTTAAATAATATTAGATAAAGCCGGATTGAGACTTGAAACTGAAGTTTACTCTTTCTTGTCTTTTCAGCGAACAGAGCACAGACGGATGATAATGCAGTGAGTCTCTGAATAATCAATGCTTGTGTTATTAGTATTTCAGTCTTTACAATAAGAATGAAACAGTACTAATTGTATTATTTATTATGTTAGTGATTGCTGCAAAAGAGGTGATTTACTTCTTCCATTTGATATCAGTTTCTCAAGTGTGTTGTGTTATTTGTACAGGTGCATAATGATGAAGATGAAGGTGTAGTGACCTATGAAAACGTTGGAGAACCTTCTGCTTCCATCAGACTCCACTGATCAACAAGTTCAACATCAAAACAAACTCGTAAAGAAAAGTAAAGAAACGTGTAACATAATATTAGGTAGTTTCCTATTTTGTAAAAAGTAAGTCTAAATTGGCTTCAACTTTAAAAACAAAAGATGACGTTTTTTTATTCACTTTTCTTTGTTTGGGTTTCAATTAACTTTAGGCAAGGCAAGGCAAGTTTATTTATATAGCATCTTTCAACACAAGGCAATTCAAAGTGCTTTACAAAAATGGAAGACATTAAGAAAACTTTAAGTCTCTTAACAATAAGTGATAGTTTAATAATCTATGAAAAAAGATTGCCAAAAACTTTGATATAATCGAGAGTAGTTCCTTAAATGTTGAAAAACGTCAGTTTAAAGCTCACATTCAAAACAATTAGTATAAGAAGATTTTATTAATTTCTATTTCCAGTTTAAGCTTTATGCACACACACACACACACACACACACACACACACACACACACACACACACACACACCACACACCACACACACACACCACACACACACACACACACACACACACACACACACACACACACACACACCACACACTCACTGTTGTCTGGGTTTCAATGAGCTTTCAGCTTCAATAGAGTCTCTTCATTATTACTGAGTATAGTTTTATCAAAATGCAAAACGTGTAACATTATCCTGAATGTTTTTCTTTGTTGTTGTAAAATGTAACTATACATAGTGTTCTACTTTCACATTTTAACAATTAACGTATTGTTATGTTAAATCTCTTTGTGCACAAAAAATAATTGCTTTTCATTTATTGCATTAAATTCTGCAAAACTGAATTATTCAGGATGCAGAATTTAACACAGCTCTTTGTTGATGTTACTGTTGTTACTGTCCAACACCAAACCGGACTTTAATTATTTCTGTGTAGCATAATCCAGAGAAGTTTCTTGTTTACATTTCAGACACATTCCCAGTTTGCTTCAAATCAGGTTAAAGATGGAGAATATTTCAATGGTACCAAAAGGATGCACAGACAAAGGATGTGGAGTTCCCCAAAGGTCGTTTCCTGAAACTCTTGTTTTCAAACTTACATGTACTTTGTATACAGACTCTTATTGCACTATTTTACTATTTCACAATTTTTCTTTTTGTATTTACTTGCACTATTCTTTCTGTTTTTCTGTGTTATTGTGTTGCACTGTTGGAGGAGCCTGTGACCTAATATTTTCGTCGTCATGACTACACTGTAGCTATGTACGTATGACTATAAAAGCCTTGAACCTTGAACATGCTCCCAAGAGCTCAGTTTTGTAATGTCTCTCACTTTCATTATGCAGGTGTCCTAAATTCTTTTTTTTTAAGTAAACAAGTCATAAACATGGTAAGGTCATGAACTTGACCTTCATTTAAAAACAGCAGTATGTGCTTAGTAACCAAATAAGCCTAAAGCCTTTGTAGTGTTTATCTTTCTGATTTATGTAAAGCGTCTTTGAGCATTAGGAAAAGCGCTATAAAAATCCAATGTATTATATTAAAGCCACATGTGACAATTAAATGGTTATTTTGAAACAATTAATAATATCTATTCCATAAGTTTTAATACGACTACAGTCTAAGAAAAGACACGTTCAGAGTTTAAAAGAGGATATAGAATATTGGATATTGTGATTGATTGTGTACTTCCCCAGCAGTTCTCAGGAAATAACACTGAGCCACTTTGAAGAAGCAACTGATTCACAAACCACTAAAACATTAGTAATTTTCCCCACTATGAGCAAATTGCACCATGGGTGTCAAATGCTGTTGGGCGGGGAGTTTGAGTCACGTGAGCATCAATGTGCTCTGTCAACATCACTTTTTTAATGCAATGCTGTATTTTAGCACCATATTTGCACACATTTTTTTTCAACTAAACTTCCTCAAAAGAAAAGTCCTCTTGTTTTTTTAGGACATCATGATTGCCACGAATGACATGCAGAAAAACATTGAATCAATGATACTAAACAATATGTTCTCCTCATCAGGATGTATCAGTGTGTCTGAAGGTTTCATACAGCAAAGTTAGTCAGATAGCAAGTTGTACAAATGCTAATATTTTCTGTGCCTTTTTATTCACTTTGCTCCTTGTGGCCTCTTCAATTTCCCATTGCATTGTGAAGGAAAAAGATATGATTCTACACTGTATTGAAGTAAACATGTATTGTTTGAACTGTTTTATGTAATCACAACGGTTTTGGGTAATTATATATAGAATAGGAATGTTATTCTTACTTTCAAACTCACTGATCCAGAGATTCTGTGTTCCACAACCAACCTTGTCTGTTTTACCCTAAAAGCAGATGTCGTCATTAAGGTCGTTAAAGACAACATTACATCGCTTCTTATCATCCCTAAAAGCCAGATGCTGTTTTTAAGTCATTAAAGACATCGTTAAATAGGTGAAGAACGCATGGAAAGGGAATGTGGTGTAGATAAGGTGGGGATGAACGTTGACTTTTGACCTGGTGAAATTTAGGATCTCACTCTCTGTTCGGAACTCTGATTGACCTCGGCCAGAAGCGAATCCAGCCAGTCAGGGCACTTGGGGAGGTGATCAGCTTACACAGCTCCTCCCCAGGGGCTCTCTAATTCGCTTGGGAGGAAAATGGGAAGGAAGAGTCGATTGATCTCCGCCCCAAAAATAGATATGAATACTGATGCTTTTGTATGTGAGGTCACTTTTGGGTTTGGTGAGTTTGTTGGTCCTGATATCTGTGTCCGCATCGCATCACAAACCTGAAGTCCAATTTCTTTTTGGTTTGATGAGTGGTTGTTCCTGACGCTTTTGTCCGCATCGCATCACAAACCTGAAAGTCCGGAGTACTCGAGTACTCTGTATAACTTGTATATGTGTTTGGTTTCCTACCAGTAAACTCAGATAATTGTTATAACTTTTGATTCCGGTGTTTTCAATTCCTTTCTGATTTAATAGAGGCCAGCCTCATTCAACGAACGGCGCGGAGAGGGGGGGGCTATTCAGCCACCAGAAAAGTGTTCTACTCCAACAATTGAGAATTACTTCTTAATTTGCAAATACTATCCCCAAAAAGTTAGGAAATGTGGAATAGCATTTCAATAGCACTGTGTGAATACAGGTTGTGATTATAGACGGAAAGTATGAGACTCTGAAACACCACGATACACAGGAAATGTCATGTGGTTAGGGTGGGTGGGCGAGTAAAGACAAAGACTCAGGTCTCAGATGATATTATAAATATTCCTTCTGTGGGATTATTAACATTTTTACCCTAGAGCTAATGTTGTTAAATGTGTCTTTTATATCCACTCTGAACCACATCTGTTGTTTGAGCTGTTCAGATATCTACATTCAGAGAGATAAAAAGCTGATGTGTCTTTTACCAATTCAACCACTAAAAGAGTGATTAAAAAAGGACTCAAAAAAAGGAAGTGACATTTTACTTAAAACAGGAAGTACATCTTTCTCTCTTCTACAGAGTCATTAGTTCAGAGAGGTCAGTTGAGGGCGTGAGAGCGAGAGACGGAGACGCAGAGACACGATGGTTGAATTCAGACGGATTAATACGACTTTAGTGGTGATACTGCTGCTTCAGTTTACAGGTAAGGATGAAGAACACATACATGAACTAAAGAAACTTTACTTAAAGTATTTCAATAACTAAAAACTGATTTGAGTGAAGGGCCAAGTTTTTTTGTTTTGAACAACGTGTAATGACTGAATTCTTGGAGAAGGGACATTTGATACTGTTAGTTATATGTATTATCATCCTATCACATGACTATAAGAAAAAGTTTTCACCTGTTTTTTTTCTCTTATCTTTAACAGCAGTCACTGGACAAACTTCCCTCTCCCTCACTGTCAGAGCTGGACATAGTGTCACTTTGCCTTGTGAACATGTGATAAAACATCAGCCCAAATGTGACAGTACTACCTGGCTCTACAGTCGTTATGGGGAAACAACAACAATAGAGCTGATTAATCTTGGGCGGATAGGTACAAATGGGATTTCCAAAACTAAATCAGACAGACTGAGTGTTACAGAAGAATGTTCTCTGGTTATAAAAAATATCACACGTGAGGATGCTGGTCGTTACACCTGCAGACAGTTCAGATCAGGACGACAACAAGGTCCAGACTTTCACGTTCTTCTGTCTGTTGTTACCAGTGAGTATTTACATCATAATGTTTCCTCTCATACTGTCAATATACTATACTATTACAATAATGATGATTACAGTGATAAAGTTAATTATACTCTTGTTGTCTTTTTCTCACATTATCTGTATTTTCAGTGACTCAAGATAAACAAAATGATACGATCACCATGTTCTGCGCTGTGTTTACATACACAGGGTGTAAACACACAGTGAAGTGGGTGTACGAGGGTAATCAGAGTGGCGTAGATATAAGACCAACTGCCTGTTCATCCAGGGTGACATTTGCTTCTCATCTTGATCAAAAGTCGCTGAAGTGTAACGTGACAGATACTAAGACTGGAGAAACTCTGCTGTGTGATGCTGGACCCCAGTCCTCGTGTCAGAAAACAGGTACATTTGACTTTATTATTTTATTACGTCTCAATTGTTGTCTTCTGATAAGTTTGTTTGTATCATGTTGTGTTTTGTTATTTAATTGAATCCTCACCAAAAGGAGGCACACCAAGAGGGAGAAATGATCAAGAGGGAGAAAGAAAGGTAGAAACTCTACCGCTCTCTTTCTCTCTCTCTTTCTCTCTCTCTCACACACACACACACACACACACACACACACACACACACACACAAACACACACACACACACACACACACACACACACACACACACACAAACACACACACACACACACACACACCAATCAGAGCAGACTGGGCTCTGGTTTCAGACAGAGGTGAAAAGAGGTGCTGCAGCACAGGCAGTATGAGAAAAATAAAGAGCTTTTGAACATTAAAGCATGGAGACATGTAGAGACACTAAATACAAATATGAACCTGAACATGTGCAGAAAGTGTCCTCTTTAACAACTTAAGGCTTTTTGAAAGACATTCAAATGTAGACTCAGCCAATGAATACACAATGGAGTGCTAACTGATGTATAGATTTGTATTAACAGAATCATTTTGCAAAGTATGTTTTAAGACTGCAGCTGAAATATACCTAACGTTTTATTCTCCTTCCAGTTGAGATGTGGTGTGGTGGTGGTGGTGGTGGTACATCGTTGCGGCTGTGGGTTTAGCAGCGCTCTTAATCGTCATTGTGGCGGTCATCAGATGGAAGAAAACTAAAGGTGAGAGCATTCACTGATGAAATGTTACAATAAGACTTTTTGATAAACCAGAATTTTACTGTGGAAACTGAAGTTCACTCTTTTGACTTTTCAGGGGACCGACCACGTATGGATGACAGGATCGTGAGTTTTAACCCTTGTTTGTTGTTGTTCTTTCTATTACTAAAGTGACTGTGGTTCTAAAATAAACAGTACTCATCGTGTTGCATTGGCACAACCTGACCCTGCAAACATCTACAATCAACTTAGAAATTAGCTCAAGAAGCAGAGCAAGTGGATATGCATTAACAGCAAGGCACACATAATAAGTAACCATTGATATGAATGTCAAACTTTAACCAGAGTGTATTTGTGCAGGAACAGGGCCTTAACCCCGCAGTGACTCAGCCAGGTCCAGAAAACACGGTGAGATTTTCCACCACACCCATCTCAAAGTTACACCCACTACTATCTATATTTGTTCTCCTAAATGTAGCAGTAAGAGGAATCGCTGTTTGATTGTTGTTTCTCTAAACGGGTTCAACTTCCTTTGCCACAAAGAAAAAGAGAAGTACAATGATGCAGCTAAACTGAAATGTGACTTTGCAACCATTATGTTGTCCTCCCTGTGTAGGCGGATCGTGAAGAGGATGTTCCTACGCCTCCGTCAGCTACAACAAGAACACCAGCAGCAAGAACACCAGCAGCAAAGCCCAGGTGAGGTCTGATGGGTTGCACAGGTGTTAGAAGTGAAAGAACAAACAAGTACACGGTGTTGTTTTTGCTTAATGCATGCAGCATGCTAATCTCATCCATAATGCTAGCAGACTGACAACAGGTGCTCTGCAGAGTGATGTATGTGGACTTGGAATACTGCCATATTGACTCCACTTTTATACGAGTGGCGTAAATGCATCAATCCCCTAACTAATTGCACCAAGGTCACATGATTTCACGTCACCAACGCTTAGTTTAAGGAAGCTAATGTTTGGCACACACACACACACACACACACACACACACACACACCACACACACACCACACACACACACATAAAAAGGACCAAGCAAACCTAGGAAGTGCTAAAATGCTGACTCATTCCATAACCCTTTATGACTATGTTAACTAGCTACTGATAAGCGGGGGTAATCTTTGCCATGATCCCTATCTGAGATCAGCATCTCAGCATGCTAACATTTGCTAACTAGCATTAACTGAACCAAAAGTCGTACTGAACTGGGAAGAGGGCGTTTAGTTACGCTGCTCCTGAAGCATGGAGCCAGCTTCAAACTGAGCTGAGACTCAGAGAGCTGGTCTCATTAAACACACTAGTAGCTACTCTAATGGTGCATTTCCACCACACGGTCGGCCTCGGCCACTCTCGGTACTGCTTGGCCGCATTGGGCCTTAACAGGGCCGGCTCACTTCATGCTGCGCTTCCATTACAGTTTAGGAACTGGGGTAGTTACTATAGTAACGCAGTGTAGGCGGAGCCGTGACGTCATCTTCAATGAGAACCCCAGAAAACAACACAGCCGTTAGCTGTTAGCACTCAGAGCTCACAGCTCCTTATATCTGTTCAGAAACTAGACAAAAGTTAAACAAGTACACACACAGACTGCCTGTGTCATGACGAGTACAGTCGTTGCTTTATTTATGTCTGTAGGCCGTTGTTGTGAGTGTGGACGGTCGGAGCATATACTGTGTTAGCTTAGCCAATCTCCATTTAGAAAACACGCATTTTAAAAGGTTTTTCGCCTGCCGTCTGTCTGCAGACTTGTCAAAGCATTAATTCATGGTTTTTACTAACCGGTATCAGTATGTTGTTACTTCGGTCATTTTGAAACGTGTATTACAATTAAATCACGGTCAAATATGTCCATCTTGTTGTAGTTGTAGCCCCCTTGCCAGCGATCCTCTCTCTAGTTTAGCATACTCAGCCCGACTCAGCCCTGTTTGTTGGCCCCGATAGAACCACAATTTTGTCGGGCCAGAAAAGAGGTGAAAAAGTGGCCCCGGGCCGTAACTAGGCCTAGTGGAAGCGCAACCAAAAACGGGCACGGCACGACACGGCACGCTTAAACCGCGCTCCGCGCCATTGTGGAAATGCGCCATAACTGACCTTGAAGCAGGAAGCTGTGTCTGTAAATGCTTTGGCTAAACTTGGTGTATGACTGTTTGTGATTGTGTGTTTTAAAATAGTCTGTAACTGTGCTGTAACCATTCTTGGGCCAGGACTCTCTTGAAAATAGGCAAGAGAGTAGCAAATAGGAAAAAGGGCCCATTTCATCCTGAGAGCCGCATGTCATGGATTTCGAAATACATTAATAACTGTTGTAAAAAACACAAATGGCAACCTCCTGAAGGCGCTACTGGGAAAATCAGGGGATCACCCTTTTTCATTATGTTGTGTTTTGTAGGTTTTGTTGTATTGTGATTTATTTATTTTGTGTTGTTTATTGTCAGGTTTCTTAGCACTGTCTTCTTTCACCTTGAATTATGCCGTGTCACATCATGTTGTGCCATTAATGAGTGTCCCTTTTGTTTCCAGGGTCAGAGTAAGGAAGATGATGAAGAAGATGATTTAGTGACCTACAGCACGGTGAAAGCTCCTTCTTCTTCTTCTGCTGGAGCCTCCGCTGATCCCAGTGACCTCTACGCTACCGTCAACAAACCAACAAAAGAAGCGGCGACAGTTACAGCTCATGTCGAAACATTGATTTCAAATTGAAAACAGAGTATTTTTTATCCTGTGAGGCCCTTTAACTAGAAATCCACTCACTGTGTTACTGATATTCATTGATACCTTTGGGCAAAATTGTCTCCGCAGTTAAAATCCTGCAGAATATTGAATATCTATTTGTATAAATGTACATAATCCCAATGCTCTTGCCAGATTAAAGACAATGTTATTGATATATGAAGGAAGCTCATCTGCATACTATGGTTGTTATTGTTAGTGTGTGAATATGAAAGTAGCTTTTTTGGGTTATTAAATTAACATATAATCACTTTATTTTGTGTTACATCTATTTTTATGAACATCTTCAGGATGTATTGCTGTAAGAAGCCTTTCTGCCCAGGAGGGGGTGCTGTTTCAGAGTGTAGAAAGTAGATGTGGAGTCAGATATGTGTTGTTTTCTATAGAGAGGCGAAGACCCTCCGTTTCCGGGGACCTCCATGGGACCTTATTTCGGAAAAAGTATGTATTGAAGTCAATGGAGAGAGAAAGATTATCTTTCGATCCCGTTTGAATTGTGCCACGAATTACACATATGATGTTTGTCAATTTAAAAAGATAAGTCAAAAAAATTAAATGTGTCATAAAACTGTGAAGTAACACTTTTTTTGTGTGAAACCGCTCAATGAACTCCACTCCCGTCTCGCACCACACACCAAGACGGCCGTCACGTTGGCACATTTCACTTCTTTCTTTCAGAATGAGGCGGAAAGTATTAAAAGAGGTGAAAATCACTACAAGTCTGGCATGTTGAGAGCTGTACATACACACAAGGGGAGTTAGTCAGTTCCGTAAGAGCCAGCATGCGGGACCGGGACTCTGGGATTTGTAGTCTTTCTAGTTGCGTATTTTCATAGTCTTATATTTCAACAGTTTTACGACAAACTGTGACTTTTTTTACTTGGAAATTATTTGTTAAGATTGACAAACATCATGTGTGTAATTCGTGGCACAATTCAAACGGGATCGAGAGATACGTTTTCTCTCCCCATTGACTTCAATACAGTAGAAGGGCGGGACTTCGCCTCTCTATAGGAAAATGTGTATAATTATATGATATGTTTCTTTGTTGACTTGATGTCAGGCAATTTATTGATCTCAGTGACCTAGTGTTACCTTTCAGGGTTTCTGCTTTTTTTTGTTTGTATTCTTGTCAATTTTCTTTCCAAATAAAACAGAAATAACTTGAAATATAAAGTTTTGTAATACTCATTGCTATTAACAATAGTATACCAATATTTATAATTATTATTACTATCAGAAATACGACATACTGTAACAATAAATATAACATTTAAAAATGAAATCAATGAAAAAACTTATACAAAAAATGTCTAGTACTAGCTATTAACAATAATACTAATTATGTATTATTTACATACAGAAATGTAGTTGTATTTCACTTTTTAAGCTCAGAGCACAAATTGCTTTAGTTATACGCCATCAGAAATATGAAATACCTCCTCATATGGAGAGAAGAGTGTCCTCATGAGGAAGTTCACACCTAATAGGAAGTTGATGTATTTCTCAAGCCGGCGTTCACAGTTGAGAAAGTGCGAGCAAGAGAGACCGAGAATCACGATGGCTGAAATCAGATGGATTCAAATGATGTTTTTACTGCTTCAGATTACAGGTAAGGATGTTTATAATATGTATAGATAGGTGACATCACACACTTTATTTTAACAATGCTACTTATATCATTCATTATCTAACCTTCATTTAACTCAGCTAAGTTTGTTCATTTGGACCATAGTGATTTTATTGAACTCTTGTAAGGACGATAATCTATTTGCTAAAAAACCATACTCACAATATCTTTATAATGACCTGTTATTGGGAAAATGTGGCTCGGAGAATTAAGGGAAAGATATTGGACCTCCTTGTATTCTTGTGTCGTGTGAATGTGTTGTAAAATACTTGAAGTGCTCGCGACAGAAAAGCCCTTTTTAACTGCAGTCCACTTTCCATATTTATTTAAAGTTATTTCTCTGTCTTTGTCTTCTCAGGGTAGCAACCCAACAGCGTTTCATTGTCAAAGAAGGAGTTGAAGTCACTTTGCCTTGTAACAATGCAATGGGGAACTGTGAGGAAACTACATGGCTCTTCAGTGATTTAACAAAAAATCAACAGCAAGCTGGCTGAAGGGGCTGATTCACAAAGCAGCCAAAGCTAAAGCAGACAGACTGAGTGTTACGGATACATGTTCTCTGATTATAAAGAAGGTCACAGAGGAGGATGCTAGTCGTTACTTCTGCAGACAGTTCAACAAATCAGGAGAACAACAAACATATCAAGACTCTGGTGTTTATCTGTCTGTTGTTAACAGTGAGTATTTACATCATAGTGTTTTCAAACTGTCTCTATTGAACAATACTCTAAAACATTACAATAATTATTATTACAGTGATTAAGTTAATTTGACTCTTGTTGTTTATCTCCATCTTCAGTGACTGAACATCAGGACAATGATGAGGTGACATTAACTGCTCTGTGGTGACATATGGACGGTGTAAACTCACAGTGAAGTGGCTGCTTCAGGGTCGAGATGTGGTTAAAGATCACAGAGATATAAAGACATCACAGTCTTCCTGCTCTGCCTCTGTGACATTTCTGACTTCTCTTTTTAGTTACACATCAAGGTCTGAGTTGTTTACTTGTGAAGTAACTGATAAGAACACGAGAGAAGTACAGGTGTTTCTCTTCAGCCCTCAGTCCTCAGGTGAGAACATGTTGAGATGTTTAAGTTACTTCCTCCTCTGCCAGCGCGACCCTTAAGACTTCACATTTTATTTACACATCGAAAAAATATGATTTGTTGAATTTAACGTGACTGGCTACACAAGACAAAATGTTACTTTCAAGAGTGAGAAAATGTGCTAGAATATGTTTAAAATCACATAGTACTGATGAAAAAAGCAAATACAATTGTTTTAGTTTTTAGAATTACTCTTGTACGAATATACAGTTGATTTAATAGGAAAAAAACATTTGTTTTAGTCAAAACACATAGCTGCTGCCAATAAGTGATATGTTTATATTTCAGGTGTGTGGTTGTACATCGTTGTTGCAGTGGGTTTGGCAGCACTTTTGATAATAGTTGTTGCTGTTGTGGGATGGAGGAAATCTAAAGGTGATTACATTCACAGATTATTTTATCCACAAAAAGTTCTGATAAACCAAAATGCTCACTGAGGAAACTAAAATCTTCTCTGTCTTTTCAGCTAACGCAACACAAATGGATGACCACAACGTGAGTTAAAAAACTGAATTGATTTTATACATTTAAATAATATATATTTTTAAACAATAAACCACTGCATTTTGTGGGTCTGTACAATTGTTAAAAGAGAACATGCAATGGATTGACTAAAAGTGGTTACAGCAACAAAAAGTCAATTGATTCATTCAAACAGAATGATTGATGTGTGAGTAAACCATACAATGAATTGCAGTCAAATCCACCAACGATGCATTATAAGCATTCAAGCATATATTTATTGTTTCATTTGATTACCTTCTGTCATGAAAAGACGGATTGGATTAGAGTTGAACTTGTTTTTTCACCCCAAGCTACCTGGGTGAGGAACAGGCAACTTACAAAGTGTTATGCATGCATTAAATTACATTGTACAGGTGTTGATGGAAACATGTGCATTAATGTAACCCTAACATGCTTTTTGACTAAATGTGACTGGACTGTGTGTGTGTGCAGATGCTGACCTCAAACCCTGCAGTGACGCAGTCTGCTCCGGAAAGCTGTCAGGACACGGTGAGATCACACTCCACAGGAGTTTGTTCTGCAAATTATTAATAGATAATTTGCTATAAAATGTAAAAGGGAAGTTAGTTGATGTACCTTGACTTAACAAGAGAACACGAGTGTCATAGGGGTGTCAGAGGTCGAGACACCGTGGAAAAACTCAACATTTTCTGACATCTTTTGAAAATAACTTGAAATACTTGCCAGAATGTATGTAATTTTAAAGAGGCCCTTTTATGCTTTTTTTTCTTTTTTCTTTCCTGTAGTGTAGTACATTGTTTTTCGTCCAATTAAATGTTCTGCAAAGGCTACAATCCCAAAGTAGGACTCATTTGTTAACTTCCGGAACATCGTGACATCACTATGTAACACTAGCGCTTTTATTAGCCAGTGTATCCAAAACATTATACGTGATAGGCTGAAGGGCGGGACAACCTCTAAACTGTTGACCAATCACAAAGGAGCCAGACTGGGCTCTGGTTTCAGAGAGAGGGTGAAAAGAGGTGCTGCAGCACAGGCAGTATGAGAAAAATAAAGAGCTTTTTGAACATTAAAGTATGGAGACATGTAGAGACACTACATACTGATATACACCTGAACATCAGCAGGAGAGGACTCTTTAAAGTAGAGACACTACATACTGATATACACCTGAACATCAGCAGGAGAGGACTCTTTAAAGTAGAGACACTACATACTGATATACACCTGAACATCACAGGAGAGGACTCTTTAAAGTAGAGACACTACATACTGATATACACCTGAACATCAGCAGGAGAGGACTCTTTAAAGTAGAGACACTACATACTGATATACACCTGAACATCACAGGAGAGGACTCTTTAAAGTAGAAGCACTACATACTGATATACACCTGAACATCAGCAGGAGGAACTCTTTAAAGTAGAGACACTACATACTGATATACACCTGAACATCAACAGGAGAGGACTCTTTAAAGTAGAGACACTACATACTGATATACACCTGAACATCAACAGGAGAGGACTCTTTAAAGTAGAAGCACTACATACTGATATACACCTGAACATCAGCAGGAGAGAACTCTTTAAAGTAGAGACACTACATACTGATATACACCTGAACATCAGCAGGAGAGGACTCTTTAAAGTAGAGACACTACATACTGATATACACCTGAACATCAGCAGGAGAGGACTCTTTAAAGTAGAGACACTACATACTGATATACACCTGAACATCAGCAGGAGAGAACTCTTTAAAGTAGAGACACTACATACTGATATACACCTGAACATCAACAGGAGAGGACTCTTTAAAGTAGAAGCACTACATACTGATATACACCTGAACATCACAGGAGAGGACTCTTTAAAGTAGAGACACTACATACTGATATACACCTGAACATCAGCAGGAGAGGACTCTTTAAAGTAGAGACACTACATACTGATATACACCTGAACATCAGCAGGAGAGGACTCTTTAAAGTAGAGACACTACATACTGATATACACCTGAACATCAGCAGGAGAGGACTCTTTAAAGTAGAGACACTACATACTGATATACACCTGAACATCAGCAGGAGAGGACTCTTTAAAGTAGAGACACTACATACTGATATACACCTGAACATCAGCAGGAGAGGACTCTTTAAAGTAGAGACACTATACTGATATACACCTGAACATCAGCAGGAGAGGACTCTTTAAAGTAGAGACACTATATACTGATATGACCCTAAATATGGGCATTATATGTCCTCTTTAAATGGTGAGTGTGATAAAATAGACTGGAATATTGTTGTGAGTGTGAGTCCTTCAAATCCACCTGTAAATATCAATCATTATGTTGTCCTCTCTGTGTAGGCTGAACCTGAAGATGGTGTTTTCTACGCCTCCATCAGCCACACCAAGAATACCAACAGTCAAGATCAGGTAAGCTGTCTGTAGTCGTGTTGGTATAGAAAGTCATGTTTTTTAATGTTAAAAAAGTCTCTAATTTCCCCTAAAACCCACAGAATTATTACAAATGTCTGATCTGGGAGTTGCCAGCCATTGCTTGTTGTTTTGGGTTTCTTTGTGACTGTATTTCCTCATTAGACGTTGGTGTTTTCTTTCATCATGTTGTGTGTAATGTCCTGTTTTGTAATGTGTGTTCTCTTTTCCTTTTACATCCTCTAGCTTCCGGTTGGTAAAGATCAAGTGACCTACAGCACGGTGAAAGCTCCCCCTCTGATGCAGATACCCTCTATGCCACAGTCGACAAACCCACAAAATAATACATAACATTTATGAAAAGTCAGCTTTTATTCTCAGAGTGAGGTGGGGTTAAATTTAACCAGAATACGCTCATTTTATATTTGCTTTAGTGGCAATGTATTTATATTGTAGGGAAATTGTCAATGCCTCCAAATCTTATTCAGTATTTTATATCCAATGCTATACTCTAACTTAGTATGTGTCCTTTTTTCTGTGCTGTAAAAACTGTTTTGTCCAGAAGGGGGGGTTGTCCGCTAAGTTAACCATGGGATATGTACCACACTGTGAATCAAATGTTTAACCATTAACCATTAATGCTCAATACTTGCTTTCCGCAACAGAATTGTCCTGCAAATTATACATCTGTTGCCTTGTAGTTCCAGAATTAAGAGATATTTTCATTTATTTGTGACTTTTAAAAGCATGTTTCACCTGTAGTTGCTTGTACATGCAAATAAGTAAACATTTTCTCCCGATGTAATATCATGTCGTTAATATTATTTATGAAATTCCATTAAAACAAATGTTATGTCTTTATTTTGTGGGGTATGTGGGTTGACTTTTGCTTTAACAATGACTCTATGGTAATATATAATGTTAATTATATATATAATTTGTATTATATTTCTAAAAGTAACCTGTGAAATGTGAACAATTGAAAATGTGAAAAAATCAACAGATGCAACAAGGGGCAGAAAATCCCATTTGTTGCAGCTAAATCACTTGTTGACGCCTTCGTCCATCAAAACCAACCAATCAGAGAGCGTCGTCGGTTCCAATTAGCGTAGAGCGTAACGCAAAGCCCGCCCCTCTTTGTCAGCTCCACCAATGAGGAGCCGCCGAACGTTCGTGGTTTTGGGGATACGAGCAACAGAGAGAGATAGAGGAAGAACAGAAGGTACCTAGTAGGTCCGTGTTATCCCCAATTATTTAATCATGTGAGGGATTGAAGAAGCTTTTGTTTAATCAACAACATGCAACCTGATGTTCTTTGGAGGTAGATACCGAGGCTGCTAACGGGAGGAATGCAGAGAGGAGGTCATTTTCCCCGGAATGGGGAGGTGGGAGGCAACGGCCCCCGCAGTGTTGTTAGCTAGCTAGCGAAACAGAAGAACTACTGGATGGTATTTTCAAAATAAGACAAACTCGGACGAGAACAGGATTTACTTGGATGACATTCTGGGCTTGAAACATGTATTCATACATGTAAAACTCTTATAAACAAATACATGACATGTGTATGAGTATGCTGCAACGCGTCGTGGTATTTGTTCTTAAAATAAGCGTGATCGGAAAACGTACCGCTTTTATTTTGAAGTGGACTTTGCCGTATTCCTAGCCCAACGGTTGTTAGCTTCTGCTAGCTTGACACAAACAAGAAGGAGTGAAGTTACAAAGCCTTGGACCAAAACAAGACTTTACATCCTGTCGCTTTGGAATGAATGGGACATACTTTGCCTCACTGATTGTTATTCGGATAAAATGCCTTTTAAACCGGAGGGACTGTGGATTATCTGAAATCGGAGCCCCAGGGGAAAATACGGTACGTTTGAATTAGTAATATTTCAGCGAATAACGGTAAAAAAAAATGTCTGTTTCTGTTACTCACGTGTGCCTATGGTAACGTAACTCATTAGAAAACATGTTTCTCTCCTGTTGAAAGTTGTTCTTTCAATTTAATATAAATACATTAAAAAGCATGTGTTTGGTACTCAATTTTCTTGTTGATTTTATAATAATATTCGTTGACTTATTCGTGTATTTGACACCTTTGTTACTCTATGTAACTTGTGTGAACCACAGCGTTGCTTTATCATGTGTAGTAGGTTGTTTTCATCACTATGTGCAAAGTGTGTACAGGGTATTCCTTGGGGTCATTTTGGACATATCTACACTATTTGTTAGATTTCATAGTTATGCTTTAATAATAATGTTATATTCCTACGAACATGTTTGTTTTTGTTATTGACTTGTGGCTATGGTAACGTTACCCATTATTTAGTTTTGAAAACATTCTCCTTCTATTATAAGTTTTGTGTTTGCCTTTAGTTTAATGTAATTTAAACTAGCATAAGTATTTGATACTCATTAATGGATTCCTTCATTCGTTCGCTTTTTATAAAGGTATGTAGTTCCTTTCTTTTACATCTTTAATACTCTCTTGGCAACTTGTGTAAATCACAGTGTTGCTTTATCAAAATGTCGTAGGTTTTTTTTCATCATAATGTGCTGAGTTGGTACATGGTGTTCCTTGGGGTCATTATGGACATATGACTTCTCTACTCACTATTTTGGTTTTGCTTTGAACATGTAGCGAAGGGTTTGGTTTATGATATAAATCCTTATTGGGTCAATGCTTCTACATCGGGAGGATTTCTCATCTGTAACCGGATAAGAAATCATTTTGACAAGGCTTCATTCTCCACTGTAGCACCATCCATTCTCTTTTTCTAGATAGGAAAGACACATATATTCTTGGTTGGTAACTACCATGTGTAAAGCACCTTATTAAAAACATCACCACACCTTTATGGACATATCTGGACTGATCTTTTGTGTTAAGGTTCTAAAAATGCACCTGGAAAGGAGTATTGACATTTGAACTGCATTTAAATCTGGTTTAAAAATGCTAAATTAGTTACGGTACGGTTTGCATTTCTTTTTTACCCTGCTAGGTTTTCTGTGGAAGATGAACATGAACTGTCCAACTTTGACAGACAAGAAGAAGCTCTTGTAGCTGGAGGAGGACAGCCTGCCTAACTTTTCCTCCTCCTCCTGGGATCAATGACCGGACCCAACTCCCCGAGCCGGGCCGGCACCTCTCCAGCCAAGCTGAGCAGGCATGGCCGCTCAAAAAGCTCCAGCTCTCACTGCCTGCTCCGATGCAGCACCCAGGTGGACCCCTCCGCCTCTCCCCCCAATAACAGCTCCCGGTCCCCTGGTGAGGAAGAGGAGAAGGACGGAGGGGTTCTTTTCTACGTGAACAGGACTGGTTTCCCCATTGAGAGTGTAACCTGGGAGAGGATGTGGTCCCATGTGGCCGCGGTGCACCCTGAGGGCCACGAGATGGTGGACAGGATACAAAATGCTGCATACCTTCCCAAGGTAAGATACTTTTTTGCTAAGCCCAATACAGCAGAGGTGACATTTGAACCTACCTGTGGTCATGTTTGATAGCAAAGTTTGTCCCTGTTTGGAATATGTTGTCAAAGCAGCAGCAGAAATATGCTTGTGGTTCATGGGAGTGCATTCAGTGTTAATAGACTCTTTATGAAGGGTTTCCCTGCAGGGTTCCCTGTGGCTCCTGCACTATGAAGGAATCCAAAGGTCTCTGCACTTGTTACAGTTGTAAACAGCCCTGTTTTGCTCTGCTGTGGTAATGTATGAGTGTGAGAGGCACTCAGTATTCTTCCTGTAGGCCTTTAGAGATCCTGCTGCGGGCTATATCATGGAGCTGGCTTTAGTTATGTCTGAGATGTTTTCATTACACATGTCTCTTGCCGCTAGAAGTTTTCCGCACATGTTTCAGAGCCACAAGTCACATTTTCTAATGCTTTATATTTTTATAATCCAAACCCTGTGTATTCATTTTATAAATATACTGTATACAACAGAGTAGTAGCACGTTGTCATAGTGGTGGAGCTGAGACAAGCATATGCTTTAATTGGTACATGAGTTCATTAAGAAGATGAAGACATCGTTTATTAATCCCCTCGGGGAAATTCAGTTCACTTTGCTGTCTAAGCCAATCCCCTGATCATTGATCTGTCAAACGTATCTGCTGTTATCCAATGTGCTTTTATTGATTAGCAAACAAAACTGCATCGTATTGTATTGCTACCTCCAGCTGTTCTCTTCTCCCTTGGTGTTGTTCTGTTCTGATGTTCGTGAGAATGTAAACTTTACATTTCACCCTTTATGTCACACTCTCAGGTGTACACTCATACTCTCTGACATGCATCGCATTACCATGATGTGCTAAATCGGGCTGCCAGACCTGTCATGTGATGTTAGTTCTGCCTTTTTTAAATATTCACAGACAGTGTGACTGACTCAGTGTGACTCCTGCCTCACACACACACACCACACACACACACACACACACACACACACACACACCACACACACACACACACACCACACACACACACACACACTGGTACTATCGCAACTTGGCTTACAGATAGATTAACACTGTATTCCTTCTTACACAAACAGGTTTTAAAAAGAAATGAAAATGTATGTTGCATATCAACAACACTTTCACAGTGGAAGCTTAGGTCAAAACCCCATCACACCAACTCCACACACACGCTCACAGCACACACACACACACACACACACACACACACACACACACACACACACACACTCACACACACACACTGGTACTATCGCAACTTGGCTTACAGATAGATTAACACTGTATTCCTTCTTACACAAACAGGTTTTAAAAGAAATGAAAATGTATGTTGCATATCAACAACACTTTCACAGTAGAAGCTAGGTCAAAACCCCATCACACCAACTCCACACACACACACGCTCACACTCACACACACACACTCACACTCACACTCACACACACACACATACATCCATCCCTGTAGTGTCCATGAGTAAGCCGCTCCAGGGGTGTTTTGCTGAACAGCTGATCCTGACCTCTGGCTGCCTTGTCGAGAATTTAAATGCGCAGAGAATGTTCTGTATATCAGTTTACAGTAACTTCAGCGTAATGTGACTCAAACTTAAATCTTTGCCCGACAACCAGCTAAAGAAAAGTTTGCCTGAATATTCAAGGTTTGTTAACTTGAGTAAAATGTAGAAAAAAAAACGAGCTGCATTGGTATGTTATCAATGGTAATACACCACTATATATATTATAATATACATGTTATATATTGTAATACAAGATATATATATTTTTTACATTTTCAGTCATTCTAACTTATGTGTATACAAATAGTTGTACTTTAAAAAAAAAATGTTGTTCGTTACCTTTCTTTATTGTATTCATATTGGAGCAACTGTCACAAAAACCAATTTCCCCGGAATAAACCAAACATTCTGATTTACAAATGAGTCGACTAATCTTATAACATCTGTGCGATTGAAAACAATATAATGATGGATAATCAGTACATTCTTTAAGTTATATATATATCAGGCAAAAACACCTAAGTATTTGCTAATCGTGAAACTTTACTTATTTTCCCTGATTTAATTGACTGTTGATTGGACAAACCAAGCTCTTAAAAGATCTTTCCAAATGTTCTTATTTAGAGGCTAAACTATGAATAGAATAATGTTCTGCTCTTCCGTATTGAGCAGTATCATTTGAGCAGCAGCAGAAAAGACAGCACTCAGTGAAGGAGAAATATGTGCAGACAGAAAAGCTTCCCACATGATACACATCTATATCTGCTGCTGCCGCCCCTCAGCACAGATTCCCCTCATAGTTTTCCTCTCACTGATTCCGATGAATGCTTGTTGTGTTCCCGGCTGTGCAGGAGGGAATCTGCTTGTTGTCGAGCTTCACTAATTGGCCATGTGGTCATTAGTGACCCGCTTGGCCCGGCAGCAACACAATCCCATAATGTTGTTCTTGAGAAGAGAGAGAGACGACAGGAGGATGTGTGCACACAAACAAACACAGAAACAACTGATCATACTGAACACACACATGAACCATTTGTCTGTTACAGAAGCCGTTGGTCACTATAGTTTTCAGATTTAACATATCAGTTGTTCATTTATTTTTTATTTAATGGTTTATTTGGCCAGGACAATGCACAGTAATGAACACTTAAAACATTCAATGTATCAAGCGTAACAGTGCCAGATTTAGCTTTGAGCTCATTTCCATCCGCAGTCCCTCACATAACACATTTAAGAAGTTTACATTTTACAAACATAGTAAAATCAAAATACATGATATGCAAAAAGTGCAAAAGCAGCATACACAAGTATTTACGACATGGTGATACAATATAGCAGCAACGACATGTAAAGTGCAAAGGAGATGCCCCTGTGTTAAAGTGCATTTAGCGGTGATCGCACGTCTGGTTGTTTCTCAACCATTCTCTGAGTTGACCTTTGAAGCTATTGAGAGTTGGACAATCCCGTATCTCAGTTGGGAGGCTGTTCCACAATGAGATATGGGATTGCCCCACTCTCAATAGCTTCAAAGGTCAACTCAGAGAAGTGTTGAGAAACAAACATCCGTGCAATCACCGCTAAATGTGTTCAATATCATTATAAAGCCAACTGTGACTGTAAAGCCTCTGGGAAGCTTTCCAAATAGGGAACATACACACATTTGAATATAGTATCAGCCCCTTTAGTGTTTTGTTGTAAACTGCAATTTTTTAGTGGATGACTTACTGATGGATACGACCAACTTTTCTACATTCAAAGATATTAGTAAAACAATCTCCGTTTCCGATGTCTCTTCAGTTGGATTGACAGAATATTTTTTTCCCCCCGATGAAACTCAACTATCACGTGAGTGCATGTTTGTGTTGCTTTGTATTGCTTTGCCATGACACTGCAATGTACAATAGAAGTGCTGTGTGTGTGTGTGTGTGTGTGTGTGTGTGTGTGTGTGTGTGTGTGTGTGTGTGTGTGTGTGTGTGGGTGTGTGTGTGTGTGTTGTGTGTGTGTGTGGGTGTGTGTGTGTGTGGTTTGTGTGTGTGTGTGTGTGTGTGTGTGTGTGTGTGTGTGTGTGTGGTGTGTGTGTGTGTGTGTGTGTGTGTGTGTGTGTGTGTGTGTGTGTGTGTGTGTGTGTGTGTGTGTGTGTGTGTGTGTGTGTGTGTGTGTGTGTGTGTGTGTGTGTGTGTGTGTGTTGTGTGTGTGTGTGTGTGTGTGTGTGTGTGTGTGTGTGTGTGTGTGTGTGGCCTAGCATTACTATCCTTGTGGGGACCTAAATCTGTTTACACAGTCACGTGTGGGGACTGGCTTCCCTTATGGGGACAACATGGAGGTCCCCATAAGGGGAATCAGTAATTTTAGGGTGAAGACTTGGTTAGGGTTAGGGTTAGGCATGTGTTGGTTATGGTTAAGGTTAGAATAAGTCTCCAGGAAATGCATGTAAGTCAATGTAATGTCCCCTGAAGTAATGTATACATGGTATGTGTGTGTGTGTGTGTGTGTGGTGTGTGTGTGTGTGTGTGTGTGTGTGTGTGTGTGTGTGTTTGTGTGTGTGTGTGTGTGTGTGTGTGTGTGTGTGTGTGTGTGGTGTGTGTGGTGGTGTGTGTGTGTGTGTGTGTGTTGTGGTGTGTGTGTGTGTGTGTGTGTGTGTGTGTGTGTGTGTGTGTGTGTGGTGTGTGTGTGTGTGTGTGTGTGTGTGTGTGTGTGTGTGTGTGTGTGTGTGGTTTAAAAGCAGTGGTTACTACAGATACAGACTCAGATACACTCAGTGACCCAGATGATTAACTAACTTGAGGGACGGTGAAAGAGAATAGGAACAACTTTGTAATTAGTAAAAATATGCTATTCGATCATATTATCTAGCAGAAATGAGTCGATGCAAGTTTATTTCTGGTGTCGGTTTTTGGGTTTGTGCACATTATTAAAGGTTCTGTATGTAACATTTACCAATAAATAAATAAATAAGACACTTTTTATAGAGTTACCTCAAGAATTAGCCAATAGTGATTAGAATTGAAGAAGACATGTATTTCAGTCCGTCTTTGGACATGATTAAGAAAGTAAAAGTAGTTTGTGTAGGTTGAGAAAAACATGAGACATATGGTCCCCTCAGGTGGACTGAACCCAGTGTGCGTCCTGTTATTATCAGCCGGTGACCCGTGTCCATGCTGCCGCTCTCCGTGTCCTCATTAACAGAATAGACGTGTTGGCACAGAGTGACCGAATAATCCCTCTAATGCTATCTGGGTAGTGGATAATCTCTGGATACCAACTGGACTACACAAAGGACCTTTAATGCAAAACAGGACAGGCCTGAACTCGTCTGAGCAAAGATCAGCAACTCAACTAGAATAGCAAACCTTTTGAGCATCTCTGGAATTTGCCATTTTCACTTTCTAATCATTTCTGAGGGTTTACTTTGTTTTTGTGTTTATTTGAATTAAAATAATTACTGTGCCCCCTAGAAAAGTTTAACAGGTTTGAAAACAATGAGTGTCTTGTGTACTAAATGTTAACTAGACTGGACAAGAGTAGGATCTACAACTACCAGTACTGTAGATGTGTTCATCAAATAAGTAGGATAAACATTTTTCCATTATCCCTTGTAGTTCCATTCTTCTGGATTAAATTAATTTCTGTTCAGACTACTATGACAAGAGGATTTATTTAGGATCTTTTCTGGCTTTTCTTCTCCATCTGCAGCTGTACACAACATCTGTGAAACATCTGTGTGGTTATGACCAGAAGTTACTAATCTCAAGGTCCGAAAAATCAGGGCATCTGCGATCGAAATGTATCTGCAGAAGCTTATGTCATATTTTTTCTAAATCACAATTGTTGTTTTTTTTGGACTGGACCTTAAAGCTGGATCCCTGCCAACATGGATTAGTTAACACGGATGTCCTCTGAGGCAAAGAATTACACACCATAGGCGGAAATAATCTTCAATGCGGTGTTCTTGAGTGTGATGACTGTAGTCCTGCAGCAGATACAAGCCACTTCCTAAATGCTGCTGTCATCACCGGAGGAGTGCGAGTCCTTGAGAAAAGGCTGTGAGCCCTGAAACGGGGAGTCTTATGTCCAGACTTTGCTTAATCATTTCTTTCTCAGCTGTCTCTCTTGCCACACACACACACACACACACACACACACACACACACACACACACACACACACACACAGACACACACACACACACACTCCGGCATTCCTCCGGATGTCCCGCTCTAAAGATATCTTGACAGCAGGAAATACGACCCCTCTCCCTCTTCTCTTGTTACCATTTTTAATAAAGTGCTTCAGAGGTAATTGAAGGCGCTGCTATCAGTCATAGTTTTCATTGCACTGACACGCTTACTTGCTTCTCATAATTTGACGATGTCTATTGAGCTGAGTTTATCTAAAAGGCTATGCAGTTCAATTGAATTTAGTTTGACTTGTTCCTGCAGATATTCTATAATAAACCAATACCCCAGGTCCATTTTTAAATGACTTTGAAGTGCTTACACACATCTTCAGTTGCAGAGTGAAAACCCATCTGTTTTGACTGCACTTCATCCAGTATTTTATATATTTTCAGGTGGCTTGGCAGCTTGCCTCCTGGCTCTGGGTTTGGAGGCTGGTGAGAGGAAATAATAGATCTGGGCAAAAAGAGGAAGCATGATGGAAGTAATGAGAGGTTGATTAGGAGGGGTGAGAGAGAGAGAGAGAGAGAGAGAGAGAGAGAGAGAGAGAGAGAGAGAGAGAGAGAGAGAGAGAGAGAGAGAGAGAGAGAGGAGAGAGAGAGAGAGAGGAGAGAGAAGGAGAGAGAGAGAGAGAGAGAGAGAGAGAGAGAGAGAGAAGAGAGAGAGAGAGAGAGAGAGAGAGAGAGAGAGAGAGAGAGAGAGAGAGAGGAGAGAGAGAGAGAGAGAGAGAGAAGAGGAGAGAGAGAGAGAGAGAGAGAGAGAGAGAGAGAGAGAGAGAAGAGAGAGAGAGAGAGAGAGAGAGAGAGGAGAGAGAGAGAGAGAGAGAGAGAGAGAGAGGAGAGAGAGAGAGAGAGAGAGAGGAGAGAAGAGAGAGAGAGAGAGAGAGAGGAGAGAGAGAGAGAGAGAGGAAAACAAAATGGAGGGAGAAAACAGGAAGAGTGGTAGAGACAGATTAATTTCCGATCTAAACTGGGACTATGATGTGAAGCTGGAGTCCTGAAAGAGAGGAGGTCTATCACTCTGGCTCTTATAGGGATACACCAATGGCCATGCTACATTGTAATACATTTGAATAACTGAATGTCAGTGTAATGCTATTAAACATCATACTAATTAGATTCCATATTAATACAGACAATCAAAAGCTAAATGAATAGAATGATGGTAATAATACATTTTAAAACACAGGCAGAAAGTCAAACACCACCACTGATTGTTGATAGACTACAAAGAAATCGTATTATTAAAGGCGTTTGTAACAATTATCTTTCAAAAATATTCTTTGTTATGGAAAGAAATGAAAATATCTGTATCTGCAGAGAAATTAGCATTCAATAACTATTAGATTACTGACGGGTGAATGACTTTGTTTACATGTTTATGTCTGTCATTTAGCCGCCTCTGTTTCCCAGGGTAGCGTGCACACGGCACTACAAATATTTCACTCCTCATAATAACGGCATGTCTGTAAGTACTCACAGTTTGGAAATGAAACACTGAGACAGCTGTTACAGATTCTCAGACAACATCAAATGACATGAGGCATAGTGACGAGTGACAGCTGAACTATCGCAATGTGGCACGCTATATTTCATTATTATGAAGACACTGCAAAATGTGAATGCAGCAAGTAGTGACAGAATATGTAACTAGCATATAAATTGAGCGTTTTTGTACAGAACTGACATTTCTCTGTACGGAGGAAAGAGAGCAGATAAAGCGAGGGATCATCAGTCCTCTCACTTCCTGCCAGAGGATGCTGCCAGTGTGTAACGCCTTAGTGAGGATTTTACAATTTGGGAGATTATGCGGTCGTAAAACCTGCTATTTACTGGTGCTGGCAGACTGGTTTAGACTGGATGACTGTCCACTGGCCTGATCATTAGAAGCGGGACCAGTCTGTTGATTGTTTTACTCACTCAATGACTGACGGATGGATCGGTGGTCTGTCGCCTGGTTTGAAGGCTGATCTACTGTTTGAACTAAATGAGAGGCTGAATGGATATAATGTCCGGCAGTGGCTCAGTCAGTAGGGGCTTGGACTGGGAGCTGTAGGGTCGCCGGTTCAAGTTCCCGACCAGACCTAAAATAGGGTGTGGACTGCTACTTGGAGAGGTCCCAGTTCACCTCCTGCCCTGCCGTGGTGCCCTTGAGCAAGGCACCGGACACCCCCCTTTCCCCCTCACTCCCATTGCTCCCCGGGCGCTGTACAATAGCTGCCCACTGCTCCTAGTACTAGACTCCTGGTGCTAGGATGGGTTCAAAGCAGAGAACACATGTCACTGTGTGCTGTGTGCTCTGCATGTGAGACCATTACAGAGGGGTTCATCCCAATTCTAATTCTATTCTATATAAATAATTGCGTTATTGGCCGAGGCACTTGCACTGATGTTGGGCGGTTTCCAACGAGGTGATAGGAGGTCTTTTGAGTGGAACCCAGGACATTGTAATGGGTCCCAAACCAATAAAGTTTGTGATTATCTGACAAATCAGTCGGTGTAAAACGCCAGAAAACCATACAGATCAACTGTTTGTGGAGCCGAGAGGAAATCAGCGGTAATTGACTTGCGTTAGTCACAGGCGCTGCAAACAAATCCAGCTCCTGTGACTGTCTTGGGGGAAAATAGGGCGCATTGATATTGAGTTCAGTGCCTCCAATGGTTTTCTGACCTCTCGACATCACTGACCTGTTGATTATCTGACATATAACTGCCTGTATAGCCAGTTCAGATTGAATCCCATATAAAGTTGTAATTGTGAGTTTTGAGGATCCTTGAGTGCCTTAAAGCATGTACGATGTTTTTATTTTTGTATTAAAGCTGTCATACATAATGTGTACATCTGTCTGGTTAGAAAAGAGGCAGATTCTACCACGTTTGATACATGGTTTATTTAAATAAGTAGCAGTTTATTAGTAGATTTAGAAGTAACCCCGATGATTTTGAAACGGAAACCCAGCACAACATATGCAATCCGGTTGTCTTCCTCCTCGGCTTAGGAAATGCACAGGAAATTAAACGGCTGCTGCTACACACTCACACTCACTCACACTCACACACACACACACACACACACACACACACACACACACACACACACCACACACACACACCACACACACACACACACACACACACACACACACCACACACACACACACTCACACTCACACTCACACTCACTCACACTCACACTCACACACACACACACACACACACACCACACACACACACACACACCACACACACAACACACTCTTCTCTCTTCACTCACACACTCACTCACTCACTCACACACACACACACAGAGAGATATACACACACATACACTCCAGCTGCCCATGTGTCAGAGGAAGTGCTGCTTTTTGTTTAAGGCTGACTCACTTTGCTGGTTTGGTCACGTCCTTTCATGAAGCCACTTCCCTGACCTCCGTTTCCTTTCTGAAACGATCTTGTTGAGGTGAAGCGTCTGCAGAATCAGCAGCGTGGTTTCATTTCCCACCACAGGACAGATAGAGACAACGATACGTGTCATAGTCATTTCTATCTCAGTCTGTACCACAACTACCACTAATGGTAGCAGAGCGATAGCAGAAGTAGAATAGCTGTGTATCATTGTCTTGATATCTGAATGCTGTTTACAGGCTTTTAAACCTCGATAATAATTACATTTTGATAGAGAATAATACATGTTTCTACATTCCTTCAACTTTAAATCTAAAGATATATTAAAAAGTATGTATATTATATTATAAGATGAATTGTATATGTTTGAAGATATGTACTGGTCTCATAAATATAGGTTTGATAACATTCAGCTGTCGGAAACACACAACAACTACTCAAGTGTTTTATTGAAAACAGCTAGAAAGAGTTTGTAATCTGACTTTTAGTTTTCTTATAAATTACAAAAACACTATCTGCAAAACGTATTTTTAGACCTAAACAAAAAAGCGATAACACACACCTTTTGAATGCATGTTTCCCTATCACACCGAAGAATACACACTATTCAAACTGGACAAAACCAAAGTAACTTTGGCATGAACTGAAGGTGTTTTACAAACTATATCCTTGACTCTGATGAAAAGAGATAAGGATGTGACAATGATTTCTGTTGGATTGGATAGACTAATTGACTAGTAACACGCTTGCTCTCGGCTCAATGAATTTGGCACTGAAGCTTTAAATAAAATGTTCTTTATGTGAGAGAAGTGTAAATAGTTGTGTAGCCAGTGTACTTATCGGCAGTATGAGCTGTAATGAGTCACGGGACATTGAGAGCAGACTTATTTTTAAAGATAGTCAGCCGATGGTTTGGGGCTCTGAATGTTACCACATGTTGAGATTCCTGTGAGATAATAATCTGTCTTTCTCTCTCTGCAGCACCCCGTCCCCTCAGTGCCGACCTTCAAGCCGTCCATGTCCGTCCCTGATTGGCTGGTGGCCATCCAGAACTACATGAAGGCTCTGCAGTATCCTTTAATGCAAAAACAAGAACACATGTTGCCATAATAACCAACGCCACAGTGAGGGCTACACCGGTGTCTCATGTGACTTAAAGGTCACCTATTATGCAAAATCCCTCTTCTTCATGTCTCTTCTACATCAACATGTGTCCCCTCTTCTTCATGTCTCTTCTACATCAACATGTGTCCCCTCTTCTTCATGTCTCTTCTACATCAACATGTGTCCCCTCTTCTTCATGTCTCTTCTACATCAACATGTGTCCCCTCTTCTTCATGTCTCTTCTACATCAACATGTGTCCCCTCTTCTTCATGTCTCTTCTACATCAACATGTGTCCCCTCTTCTTCATGTCTCTTCTACATCAACATGTGTCCCCTCTTCTTCATGTCTCTTCTACATCAACATGTGTCCCCTCTTCTTCATGTCTCTTCTACATCAACATGTGTCCCCTCTTCTTCATGTCTCTTCTACATCAACATGTGTCCCCTCTTCTTCATGTCTCTTCTACATCAACATGTGTCCCCTCTTCTTCATGTCTCTTCTACATCAACATGTGTCCCCTCTTCTTCATGTCTCTTCTACATCAACATGTGTCCCCTCTTCTTCATGTCTCTTCTACATCAACATGTGTCCCCTCTTCTTCATGTCTCTTCTACATCAACATGTGTCCCCTCTTCTTCATGTCTCTTCTACATCAACATGTGTCCCCTCTTCTTCATGTCTCTTCTACATCAACATGTGTCCCCTCTTCTTCATGTCTCTTCTACATCAACATGTGTCCCCTCTTCTTCATGTCTCTTCTACATCAACATGTGTCCCCTCTTCTTCATGTCTCTTCTACATCAACATGTGTCCCCTCTTCTTCATGTCTCTTCTACATCAACATGTGTCCCCTCTTCTTCATGTCTCTTCTACATCAACATGTGTCCCCTCTTCTTCATGTCTCTTCTACATCAACATGTGTCCCCTCTTCTTCATGTCTCTTCTACATCAACATGTGTCCCCTCTTCTTCATGTCTCTTCTACATCAACATGTGTCCCCTCTTCTTCATGTCTCTTCTACATCAACATGTGTCCCCTCTTCTTCATGTCTCTTCTTCATCAACATGTGTCCCCTCTGTGGAAAGAGACTCTGAAAGTTTCAGGAACAAAGATTCTCTCTCTTTTTGTCCTGATCCATTTTATAAAAACCTGTCTGAAAATGAGCTGATCAGATTTTGGCCACTTTATGATGTCATAACGATGTTTTGTCTTGTGTAACCATTAGCCAATCAGCAACCAAGGTAACCCCCCCCCACCTTATCACCTGAATCTCCTCCTAGAGCACCATTGAGTTCTTTGTAACCAAATCTCTCTCAGAGGGGCGTGGGGAGGGGCTCCTTATTTTCATCTAAAGTAACAGACAGAGAATCAGCACTTTGGAAACAGGGCTGAAACAGAGGGGATTATGGGATGCTGCAATGATCTGTTTGGTGTTTCAGCCAATCAGAGACAGGTTCTGGATATATCTGAGACCTGTGATATATTGATGAAGAAGAGGATAATAGGGGACCTTTAAAGTTATTTAGAAACCATCCTCATGAGCACTTCAGTCAACTTCTCTAAACACTGTGATGTCCCTAACATTTCCATCAGATACAACCACACAGGAACCCAATTCTTTGAAATCAAGAAGAGCCGTCCTCTGTGTGGGTAAGTGCACTGCAGCTTTAAAAAGATAGATAGATAGATAGATAGATAAATACTTTATTCATCCCAATTTAGGAAATTATTTAGTTACAGAAGCAGAAGTGGGTTCAGACTATGACAGAATAAGAACATGTAATGACAATCAATTCAAACTAAAACCACAAAACAATCCATTTATCGCAATCTTTAAAAAAAACAGACACATTTGGCCCTTATCCTCTTCTGTACGTCTCAGCATATGCTATGACTTAATGGTGTGAAAGTGGCTTATGGCGCGTTTCCACTACAGCCCGCAGCCCGGTTTAAGAGGGCTGTGACGTCAGCGGCCCGTCTTTGGTTGCGTTTCCACTTGGCCTAGTACCGGCCGGCGGGTCCTAATTCACAGTTTTTCTGGCCTCATAAAATCGTGGGGCCAGGGCCAGAGACAACGAGGCTGAGTCGGGCTGAGTATGCTAAACTAGAGAGAGGAGCGCTGGCAAGGGGGCTACAACTACAACAAGATGGACATATTTGACCGTGATTTAATTGTAATACACGTTTCAAAATGATGCCGAAGTAACAACATACTGATACCGGTTAGTAAAAACCATGAATTAATGCTTTGGCAAGTCTGCAGACAGACGGCAGGCGAAACACCTTTTAAAATGCTTGTTTTCTAAATGGAGATTGGCTAAGCTAACGCAGTATATGCCCCGACCGTCCACACTCACAACAACGGCCTATACAGACATAAATAAAGCAGCGACTGTGTTCACCATGACACAGGCAGTCTGTGGTTTGTACTTGTTTAACTTTTGTCTAGTTTCTGAACATATATGAGGAGCTGTGAGCTCTGAGTGCTAACAGCTAACCGCTGTGTTGTTTTTCTGGGGTCCTCTGAAGATCACGTCACGGCTCCGCCTACACTGTGTTACTATAGATACTGCCCCAGTTCCCAAACTGTAATGGAAATGCGCCATAAAGTGAGCCAGTCCTAACGAGGCCCAGCCATACCGAGCGGGGCCGAGCGAGGCCGTGTAATGGAAACGCGGCATTAGTGTTAGGGACTTGGCCTTGGGAAACTAGGGTTGCTGGTTAAAGTGTGGATTTGATGGAGAGGTGCCAGTCACTGTCCTTGAGCAAGGCACCAAACCCCCAATAGTGAAAATGAAATGTAGTCTCTGGGATTAATAAAGTAAGTCGTAATCTTAAATGTGCCAGAATTGTTTTGCAAATTGAACCAAATATTAATCAATGTTTCCGCAACATGGATATTCAGCAGTTAGTAAAACCTAGGTTGCAGTCGAATAGTAAAAAATTAGCTCCTAACGTCTATCCCTATCGTCTATCCCTTGACCTCTGTGTGAAACGTCATGGGGTTAAGGGATAGTGGATAGGAGAATTCAAAAGGACTTAGGAGAAGAGACTGCGGTACTTTAGAGAATCCGACTGCACTTTCACTATCCGACGTGTTTATGATGCGCCAGCGGACGTCATAAATGTGCGTCTGCTGCTGTGGGGAAACTATGGAAACTACAGTTTTCTAAACAGCGGACTACAACATGGATGTTTAATAAGAACGAGGGACTACTGTAAACTCATCTAGAGACTCTGCACCGTGCTCTGATGCTGTTGTTTTATGCTTTATGAACGTGGACAACAGAGAAACATATTCTTCATGACCAAAGGAAAGGAAAGTGAAACTTATGCTCGTCACCCTCTCCCTCCGGTCCACATTAATACAAATAATCCCAATACGTATGATTGTATGAACTATGAAAAGATCTTAAAATCAATACAAATGTATTCATTATAAACGTTAGTCCTTAACATCTATCACTGTGTATATCACCATTCAAACATCAAAGAACAGCAAATCAAATATGTTTTCTGATCTGATTGAGGACATCTTTATCTAATCGAGGTAAACGCATTGACACATTTACAGTTTGTTTTTTACAATAACACAGTTTCTTCTATCATGTACTTTAGTATTAGATGTAATGAAGTACCATCCAACTCAAGGCCAAACATATTTGAGTATGTTTTTGTATTTTGATCAAGTCCCTCATCTCTTTTCCCCCTCATCCTCCTATTGCTCATGTTTTAAACCTGTCCCTTTTTCTTCTCTTCTATTCGCCCTCCTGCATCTCCCCCCCTGGCTGCTCCTCTTCCCTTTTCCCTTTTTTCCTCGATTCTTCCTCCTTCTTCCTCTTCTCCATTTCCTCCTCATCCTCCTCCTATTCCAGGTTAATGGAGACAGCAAGAGAGATGATCAGAGAGTCTTTGCCAATCAAATGTCTCGAGGCTGTCATCTTGGGAATGTATCCTTTCCTGTACTCTCTCACACACACACCACCCACACACACACACACACACACACACACACACACACACACACACACACACACACACACACACACACACACACACACACACACACACACACTGGGCCAGAAGGTTATTTTGTTATCTGTGTGTGGGTGAAATCAATGGGACATGCTGCTCTAATGTCTTAATGCCCCCCTCCCCACCACCACCCTTTCGAGCTTGTACCGTGTTGCTTGGCAACAAGCCATCTTCAAAGTTGAACCCCCCCCCTACACACACACAAACAAACGCACATACAATTGAGGAGCTTAGTATTACCCCCGGAGCTTAAATATTAGAGCAGCAATCTGTACTTTCTCAGATTCAACACTGAATTTACGGAAAACCTGCGATTGGGTTTTGACCAAACCGATTTAGTTGAAAATGAGAAAATGTGCCTGATTTTTCACTATTTTTCAATAATAGACAAAGCAAAAATAAATATGTGTGTGGTGGAGAAACTCCCTCTGGCGGGAACACAGGGATTTTAGCCTTTGCAGAGCATTTACATGCACTCAAACCTATTTAACACACTACAGGAAAGGGAAAACCCCAAAAAGCCGAATAGGGCATCTTTAACTAGACTTGCTGTAAAGCTTTAAAGGGAAAAAATGTAATAATATCTTACCAATTTGAAGAAAATTGAGATTGCCATTGCATTAAATCACAGTATCATTGGGATACTAAGCTCCATCCAAATAGAACATGCCTCACTACAGGATATGAAGGAGCTGACATGTGGTGTGTGGCACAGACTGTTTTGTTACAGTTTTCTGAGGATTTTGGCATGTCAGCCTGGAAACATTTCCCTGTGCTTCTGTGAAGTGACGATCCAGTTTCACATGTGCTAGTTTCACCGTGGCTTTTCTCCAGGGCTGTCAGGGTGGCAGCAGACCTGACAGTGACTCAAATTCAGACTGACTTTAGCCTGCAGATGAAAGGAGGAGACAGGCAGGGAAATGGAGAAAGTGGCAAGAGACCAACAAAATTAAGTGCCACGGACATATGAGCCGGAACGGGACAGAAAAAACCCCGACAATCTATCATTTAGAGTGTTTCCTTTTCACTTCCTGTCCTTTACACAACCTCATACTGTCATATCAGCACGGCACAGTGTCACCTTTCACAGCTCTGAGGTCATACACTGAAAAAGAAGCTTCCAGGCCCCAGTGAGAATTGAACTCACGACCCCTGGTTTACAAGACCAGTGCTCTAACCACTGAGCTATAGGGCCTCACCTGTCACCAGACTTCAATGACCAATATTTGAAATGCTAATAACAGGAGAGGACACGCCCTGTTTGCATACCAGGTATTGTTTAAATAGTGTCAGAGCAACCTTACCAGTTGGCTCTGTCAGTGACTTAATGTCTGCATATCGTTCACTGAGCTACAGAGTCAGTTTTAAAATACTCAAAAACATGCAATCACATATTAAATAGGGTGAAAAATAACACGTCTGCTGCCTGTCGGGACATATTGGTATAGAAAAGTAGATCAACTGAAATATTGTTGAGTGACAGCGTCTTGAAATCCTTTTCCACAGATTCACTTAAACAATGCATGTTCTTATCCATATCATTTTGGATTTGTTTGATAGTAATAAAGAGATACAGGGGAAGATAGTTATAGAAAGCTTTGAGAAAGAAGCAATGGAGGGAAGAGGGATGAATAGTAAAGTTGTTGTTGCTCGTGGCAGTTGGAGCTGTCTTTCCTTTCCTTCCCTGCTGACACTGATCTGAATTCTCTCCAGGATATTCAGGGCTTCTCTCGTGCCTAACCCTAACCCTAACCCGCACCAGCTTTTTGTGGTGGGGTTTTGTGTGTTCACTGTGTGTGTTTGACTCTGTGTCTCATTGTGTTAACTCATCAGCGAGTAGGATTTTGCATAAGGCTGGAAAACAAAGCAGACTCAAGGGTACAAACGTGCTGTAACCTTTCAAGATAAAGCAACGTAATGACACAGAGTCAACAAGAGGACATAATATAAAGACAGTGTTTGAAAAAGTTTACGACGAGAATTGAATTTGCTGGAAGTCTGGACTGTGTGGCAATAAGTATGTTTACACATGAACATTACACTCATTTGTAATTGTGCTCCCATCATAGCATAGCATCACTCGTTGTTTTCTATGCTGTTTGAGTTTGGCATTTTGATTGTTGCCATCTTAGTTTTTAGCTTTCTCTGTATTTTAATTTTGAAGACGGTCTAGCAACCAAAGGCAGAACAAGATTTTTTTTGCGGGGGGAACAAAATGTAACAACTAGAGAATGCAATTCCTGAAGAAATTGCTAGTGGGAATGCTTTATGCTGAAAAGCTGACGCTAAACTGCTATGCTGAAATGTAATGTGTAAGAAGAAAGTGAAGAATTTAGATTGAAATTATACATGAACACTGGGGGCTTGAATGTGTGATGAGAGAAGAAAAGAAAGTAAAAAGGCTTGGAAAAGCAGCAGAATATTTGAACTGCAAACTTTTGAACTAACTTGATGGCGAATGATCTGTCGCCATGACAACGGCATTTGATGACATCCCATAATACGCTTAGATGCGTTGATAGCTGCATCGTTACCAAACCTGTGAAGTTTTTGGCCGTTTGGAGCATTTTCACTGAAGTTATGAGAAAACCGTGTTTCATGGTGAGCATTGTGTTGCCATGGCAACGATAATTGAAGAAATCTCAAAACTGTCCTGTAGATGTCTTCACGGCTGGACTGTGAGCACACATGTGAAGTTTGAGCACTTTTTGAACATTTTCATAGGAGTTATAGCGACATCGTCTTTTATGGCGAGGGATTTCCATGGAAACGGCATATGATAACACCCCATAATTGACGTAGAGCTGTTGAGGGCTGGACCGTTAACCATTATCTGAAGTCTGGTGCTGTTTTGACCCTTTTCATAGGCGTTACGACAACATCGTGTTTTATGGCGAGGGATGCGTTTCCGTGGAAACGGCATATGGTGAGATGTCAGATCTGACGTAGAGCTGTTGAGGCATGGACCGGTGATATACAAGCGAAGTTTGGGGGACGATCGGACCGTGCCCATTGGAGTTACAGCGACATCGTGTTTTATGGCGAGGGATGCGTTTCCATGGCAACAGCCTATGGTGAGATCTCAGATTTGGCGTAAAGCTGTTGAGGCATGGACCGGTGATATACAAGCGAAGTTTGGGGACGATCGGACCGTGCCCATTGGAGTTACAGCGACATCGTGTTTTATGGCGAGGATGCGTTTCCATGGAAACGGCATATGAAGACACCCCATAATTGACGTAGAGCTGTTGAGGGCAGGACCATTAACCATTATATGAAGTGTGCTGCTGTTTTATGGCGAGGGATGCGTTGCCATAATAACACCACATTACGTAACATCAGATTTGATGTAGAGCTGTGTTAACCATTATCTGAAATCTGCTGCTCTGAGCATGTCAGTTGGAGTTATGACATCATCGTGTTCCATGACACAGGTGTTTATATTTGAGCTAACAACGTGTCCAGAGATCAAAGGTTTCCATGGTGATGTGCAGTAATCAGTGAGAGGAGAGCATTTTCATTGTTCTGAATGAGAGATAAACCTCTTAAGGCCCCTACACACCAGGCCGATATCGGTCGTCTTGCGTTGTTGGGCGAAAACGGGTTCCTTGTCGCCCAAAGTCAATTTGGTGTGTCCCGAACCCTCGGCCGTGACACGCCTTATTTTGGCCTTTCACGATCGACACCCGGCCGATTCAACATGAACATTGAACAACATTGAATCGGCCGGGTGTCGGACACAAGCTATCGGGCCAAGAAACCACTCTGATCAGCTGTTCAGCTAGCAAATGAGAAGCGAAACGGAAGTGAGGGACGTAAACAAACGATTTAAATGTCCTCTCTTACCTCCCACACATAGCAGGGACATCTCTGATATCGGCGGGAGCGTCCCCGGCTGTCCTCTGCTGAGAGCTCCGTGATTTGTTTTGGCACAGTGTCACCTTTCACAGCTCTGAGGTCATACACTGAAAAGGAAGCTTCCAGGCCCCATGAGAATTGAACTCACGACCCTGGTTTACAAGACCAGTGCTCTGACCACTGAGCTATAGGGCCTCACCTGTCACCAGATTTCAATGACCAACATTTGAAACGCTAATAACAAGAGAGAACACGCCCTGTTTGCATAACAGGTATTGTTTAAATAGTGTCAGAGCAACCTTACCAGTTAGCTCTTCAGTGCCAACCGGATCATCAAACAACTCGGTGCACGATAGAGCGTTAACTCGGACACTCACTGACGTTAAGGCAATAGCAATGCTGTCTTCCCGACAGTGCTTTCAACCGGTCCCCGTTTTTTTTTTCATGTATCTGCCGGTCCATGGCACAATAAAGGTTTGTGAACCCCTGCTTTACACAACCTCATACTGTCATATCAGCACGGCACAGTGTCACCTTTCACCAAGCTCTGAGGTCCTACACTGAAAAAGAAGCTTCTAGGCCCCAGTGAGAATTGAACTCACGACCCCTGGTTTACAAGACCAGTGCTCTGACCACTGAGCTATAGGGCCTCACCTGTCACCAGACTTCAATGACCAAAATTTGAATGCTAATTACAGGAGAGGACACGCCCTGTTTGCATAACAGTATTTTTAAATAGTGTCAGAGCAACCTTACCAGTTGGCTCTGTCAGTGACTTAATGTCTGCATATCGTTCACTGAGCTACAGAGTCAGTTTTTAAAATACTCAAAAACATGCAATCACATATTAAATAGGGTGAAAAATAACACGTCTGCTGCCTGTCGGACATATTGGTATAGAAAAGTAGATCAACTGAAATATTTTTGAGTGACAGCGTCTTGAAATCCTTTTCCACGGATTCACTTAAACAATGCATGTTCTTATACATATCATTTTGGATTTGTTTGATAGTAATAAAGAGATACAGGGGAAGATAGTTATAGAAAGCTTTGAGAAAGAAGCAATGGAGGAAGAGGATGAATAGTAACAGTTGTTGTTGCTCGTGGCAGTTGGAGCTGTCTTTCCTTTCCTTCCCTGCTGACACTGATCTGAATTCTCTCCAGGATATTCAGGGCTTCTCTCGTGCCTAACCCTAACCCGCACCAGCTTTTTGTGGTGGGTTTTGTGTGTTCACTGTGTGTGTTTGACTCTGTGTCTCATTGTGTTAACTCATCAGCGAGTAGGGTTTTGCATAAGGCTGGAAAAACAAGCAGACTCAAGGGTACAAAACGTGCTGTAACCTTTCAAGATAAAGCAACGTAATGACACAGAGTCAACAAGAGGACATAATATAAGACAGTGTTGAAAAAGTTTACGACGGAATTGAATTTGCTGGAAGACTGGACTGTGTGGCAATAAGTATGTTTACACATGAACATTACCTCATTTGTAATTGTGCTCCCATCATAGCATAGCATCACTCGTTGTTTTCTATGCTGTTTGAGTTTGGCTTTCTGATTGTTGCCATCTTAGTTTTTAGCTTTCTCTGTATTTTATTTTGAAGACGGTCGAGCAACCAAAGGCAGAACAAGATTTTTTTTGCGGGGGGAACAAAATGTAACAACTAGAGAATGCAATTCCTGAAAATTGCTAGTGGGAATGCTTTATGCTGAAAAGCTGATGCTAAACTGCTATGCTGAAATGTAATGTGTAAAAGAAGTGAAGAATTTAGATGAAATTATACATGAACCTGGGGGCTTGAATGTGTGATGAGAGAAGAAAAGAAAGTAAAAAGGCTTTGAAAAGCAGCAGAATATTTGAACTGCAAACTTTTGAACTACTTGATGGCGAATGATCTGTCGCCATGACAACGGCATTTGATGACATCCCATAATACGCTTAGATGCGTTGATAGCTGCATCGTTACCAAACCTGTGAAGTTTTGGCCGTTTGGAGCTTTTCACTGAAGTTATGAGAAAACCGTGTTTCATGGTGAGCATTGTGTTGCCATGGCAACGATAATTGAAGAAATCTCAAACTGTCCCGTAGATGTCTTCACGGCTGGACTGTTAGCACACTGTGAAGTTTGATTACTTTTTGAACATTTTCATAGGAGTTATAGCGACATCGTCTTTTATGGCGAGGGATTTCCATGGAAACGGCATATGATAACACCCCATAATTGACGTAGAGCTGTTGAGGGCTGGACCCTTAACCATTATCTGAAGTCTGGTGGCTGTTTTGACCCTTTTCATAGGCGTTACGACACATCGTGTTTTATGGCGAGGGATGCGTTTCCATGGAAATGGCATATGGTGAGATGTCAGATTTGACGTAGAGCTGTTTGAGGCATGGAGGTGATATACAGGTGAAGATTGTGGGACGACCGGACCGTGAAATGCTAATAACAGGAGAGGACACGCCCTGTTTGCATAACAGGTATTGTGTCAGAGCAACCTTACCAGTTGGCTCTGTCAGTGCCAACCGGATCATCAAACAACTCTGGTGCACCGATAGAGCGGTTAACTCGGACACTCACTGACGTTAAGGCAAGTAGCAATGCTGTCTTCCACGACAGTGCTTTCAGGGAGGAGACCTCCAGAGGCTCAAATGGTTCTGAGACCAGAGCCGCGAGCTCATACTGTCATATCAGCATGGCACAGTGTCACCTTTCACCAGCTCTGAGGTCATACACTGAAAAAGAAGCTTCCAGGCCCCAGTGAGAATTGAACTCACGACCCCTG
>JAAOOA010001408.1:0-10000 GCA_012861695.1 Trematomus loennbergii
CCTCACTTCCTGTCCCCTGGTCTGGAGGTCAATGGTTCTCTGAATGTGTTTTGGTTGTTATCCTGAAATCAGGTCTGTGGTTAACACGAGCTGAAGAGATTTAAACGTTTTGTTCTACGACATAAAATACAGTAATAGCCCACTGGTTGCTAAGTGTCTAAATGAGGCTAAACGTCATTACGCCCAACATTAGCGTGAAGTCATGTGACTGTGCTGTAGTTCCTTTATAGCCCAACATTAGCCACATTTAGCTTAGCGGTGGAGACGTGAAGTCATGTGACCGTGCTGTAGTTCCTTTATAGCCAACATTAGCCTCCTTTAGCTTAGCGGTGGTGACGTGAAGTCATGTGACCGTACTGTAGTTCCTTTAGAGCCCAACATTAGCCACCTTTAGCTTAGCGGTGGTGACGTGAAGTCATGTGACCGTGCTGTAGTTCCTTTATAGCCCAACATTAGCCTCCTTTAGCTTAGCGGTGGTGACGTGAAGTCATGTGACCGTGCTGTAGTTCCTTTATAGCCCAACATTAGCCGCCTTTAGCTTAGCGGTGGTGACGTGAAGTCATGTGACCGTGCTGTAGTTCCTTTATAGCCCAACATTAGCCTCCTTTAGCTTAGCGGTGGTGACGTGAAGTCATGTGACCGTGCTGTAGTTCCTTTATAGCCCACGTTAGCCACCTTTAGCTTAGCGGTGGTGACGTGAAGTCATGTGACCGTGCTGTAGTTCCTTTATAGCCCAACATTAGCCACCTTTAGCTTAGCGGTGGTGACGTGAAGTCATGTGACCGTGCTAATATCCAACATGGCGTCTGCCCTCTCCTCTGCAGGCGGCGAGGAGCTGGTGTTGGAGGTGATCAGAGAGAAAGATGGAGATTTCCGGTCGGGACGCAGCGACTTCAGCGCCCGTCTGGGAGGAGCGCCTGGACGTACGGCACAAACAAACGCACCTCGCTAGCTTGTGTTAGCAGCTAGCATGTTTTTAAAAGGGTCCGATTTTTCTTGAGTCACTCTTTAAAAGTTTCATTCATGTCTAGTCCGTCTCTCTGCAGGTTCCAGTTCCCAGGTTCGCTGTGGGCATCGTGATCGGCAGGAACGGAGAGATGATCAAGAAGATCCAGAATGATGCCGTGTCAGGATCCAGTTCAAAGCAGGTCTGTTTACACCAGAGAATCCAGATTAATGTGGTCTGTTACACAGAGAATCCAGATTAATGTGGTTTGTTTACGCCAGAGAATCCAGATTAATGTGGTCTGTTTACACCAGAGAATCCAGATTAATGTGGTCTGTTTACACCAGAGAATCCAGATTAATGTGGTCTGTTTACACAGAGAATCCAGATTAATGTGGTTGTTTACACCAGAGAATCCAGATTAATGTGGTCTGTTCACCAGAGAATCCAGATTAATGTGGTCTGTTTACATCAGAGAATCCAGATTAATGTGGTTGTTTACACAGAGAATCCAGATTAATGTGGTTTGTTTACACCAGAGAATCCAGATTAATGTGGTCTGTTTACACCAGAGAATCCAGATTATGTGGTTTGTTTACACAGAGAATCCAGATTAATGTGGTCTGTTTACATCAGAGAATCCAGATTAATGTGGTTTTTTACACCAGAGAATCCAGATTAATGTGGTTGTTTACACCAGAGAATCCAGATTAATGTGGTCTGTTTACACCAGAGAATCCAGATTAATGTGGTCTGTTTACACCAGAGAATCCAGATTAATGTGGTTGTTTACACCAGAGAATCCAGATTAATGTGGTTTGTTTACACAGAGAATCCAGATTAATGTGGTTTGTTTACACCAGAGAATCCAGATTAATGTGGTCTGTTTACACCAGAGAATCCAGATTAATGTGATCTGTTTACGCCAGAGAATCCAGATTAATGTGGTTTGTTTACACCAGAGAATCCAGATTAATGTGGTTTGTTTACACCAGAGAATCCAGATTAATGTGGTTTTTTACACCAGAGAATCCAGATTAATGTGGTTTGTTTACACCAGAGAATCCAGATTAATGTGGTCTGTTTACACCAGAGAATCCAGATTATGTGGTTTGTATTATCACAATTTGTTTTACTGTTTCAACCAGTATAATCCAGATTAAACCAGTGTGTTCTGGTGGTATAATCCAGATTAAACAGCAATAAAATATGTATGATTACATCTAAGTAATCCAAATGTAATCGTACTGAAAAGACTATTGAGCCAGATTTGTTTACACCAGTATAATCCAGATTAGACCAGTCAGTCTGTTTAAACCAGTATAATCCAGATTAAGGGCTCTTGTTGACCTCTGACCTCTCGCTGCAGATGACGGCATCAGTCCGGAGCGTGTTGCCATGGTGATGGGACAACCGGATCGCTGCCAGCACGCCGTGCACCTGATCAATGAACTGATCCAGACCGCACAGGTAACACACGCACTCACACACACACTCACTCACTCGGTCATACACAGAGGGTAACACAGACACACACTCACACAGACAGGTAACACAGACACAGACAGGTTACACAGACACACACAGACAGGTAACACAGACACACACACACACACAGACAGACACAGACAGACAGGTACACAGACCCACACTCACACAGACAGGTAACACAGACAGACAGGTAACACAGACACACACACAGACAGACAGTAACACAGACACACTCACACAGACAGGTACACAGACACACACTCACACAGACAGGTTACACAGACACACACCACACACACAGACAGACAGACAGGTAACACAGACACACACTCACACAGACAGGTAACACAGACAGGTTACACAGACACACTCACACAGACAGGTAACACAGACACACAGACTCACTCGGTCACTCACACACCACCACACAGACAGGTAACACAGACACACACAGACAGGTAACACAGACACACACACACACAGACAGGTAACACAGACAGGTGAAAATATGATCAGGAAAAATATTTTGATAGAAAAAAAGTCAGAATTCAGATATTTCCTAAAAATCAAAAGAAAAATAAATATTTATCTTTTTGGATTTCTGAGATTTTCAGAAGGAAAAACTTGAGAGTTTAGTTTAGTTTTTTTCAGGAGGAAAAACTTTTTTTTTATGAAACATTCAGTTATTTAGAATTCTGAGACTTTCAGGAAAAAAAAAAATTCCGAAAAATTTTCTCTTTAAAAAAAAAAAACACCTTATTTTTAGTTCTGATAAAAAACAGAATTCAGACTTTGTTTTTTCTAACAAAAAAAAAATATATATATTGTCAGAAAATGACTGTAAACGTCTGCATATAAAGTTAAAGTATATTTATAATGTGTAATGTTTGTGCAGGAGCGTGACGGGTTCGGCTCGGCGCTGCGCAGCGGCAGGATCAGGGGCCGTGGTGATTGGACGATGGGATCCCCCGGGCCGCTACAGGAAGTGACATACACCATCCCCGCTGACAAGTGCGGACTGGTCATCGGCAAAGGTAAGAAACCTGCCTCAGTGTAAACAGGAAGTCAACATTAGAGAATGCTGATGACCAGAAATCAGGGTTTTCATTGGTTCTGATCCAACACTTTTTAGATTTCATGTAGTCTGTGTGTGTCCCTGAAGGCAGCATCCCTCTGGTCCAATGGGATTCCTCCGTGTGATTATGTCAGAAAACCATCTCTGTGTGAAATCAGGAATCTCAACACATGAACACACTTTGTGATTTCTGAAGCTGTGTGTGTGTGTGTGTGTGTGGTGTGTGTGTGTGTGTGTGTGTGTGGTGTGGTTGTGTGTGGTGGTGTGTGTGTTGTGTGTGTTTGTGGTGTGTGTGTGGTGTGTGTGTGTGTGTGTGTGTGTGTGTGTGTGTGTGTGTGGTGTGTGTGTGTGTTGTGTGTGTGTGTTGTGTGTGTGTGTGTGTGTGTGTGTGTGTGTGTGTGTGTGTGTGTGTGTGTGTGGTGTTATTCATGAGCATTGTCCAATTGAAGGTCTCTAACAATGGGGCACCAGACGCACAGAAACAGACCATATGGTGTCTAAACGTCGGATACTTGACATTTCTGTTTCTTTTTGTGTCTTTATTTTGAAAGCTGCTGCTCGACCCTCTTGACCTCCAAACACACACAGCGATGAATGGCTGATGTTCTTAAGCGTTTTTAAGTAGATAAAGAGCGGGGCTTGCTGTTCGCCATTGTTGTTTTCTTTTAAAGGGTTAAAGCCCCTTCTTCCAGGCTGCAGAGCACACGGGCTTCTGTGCAGACCGGACCCACCTTTTCTGCTCTTTCTCTAATACAACTTCACTTTTTAATTCAATATTGAACAGACTTGTTCTAGGCCCTGTGTTACAGTGTCTGGTTAACTCAAGCTCAAGAGATTTTAACATTTTGTTCTACGATATAAAATACGTCAGTAAATAAATAAAGGAACAAGTGTCTAAATGAGACGACTAAAACGTCAGCACGCCCAACATTAGCCACCTTAGCTTAGCGGTGGTGAGGTGAAGTCATGTGACCGTGCTGTAGTTCCTTTATAGCCCAACATTAGCCACCTTTAGCTTAGCGGTGGTGACGTGAAGTCATGTGACTGTGCTGTAGTTCCTTTATAGCCCAACATTAGCCACCTTTAGCTTAGCGGTGGTGACGTGAAGTCATGTGACCGTGCTGTAGTTCCTTTATAGCCCAACATTAGCCACCTTTAGCTTAGCGGTGGTGACGTGAAGTCATGTGACCGTGCTGTAGTTCCTTTATAGCCCAACATTAGCCACCTTTAGCTTAGCGGTGGTGACGTGAAGTCATGTGACCGTGCTGTAGTTCCTTTATAGCCCAACATTAGCCACCTTTAGCTTAGCGTGGTGAAGTCATGTGACCGTGCTGTAGTTCCTTTATAGCCCAACATTAGCCTCCTTTAGCTTAGCGGTGGTGACGTGAAGTCATGTGACCGTGCTGTAGTTCCTTTATAGCCCAACATTAGCCACCTTTAGCTTAGCGGTGGTGACGTGAAGTCATGTGACCGTGCTGTAGTTCCTTTAGAGCCCAACATTAGCCTCCTTTAGCTTAGCGATGGTGACGTGAAGTCATGTGACCGTGCTGTATCCTTTATAGCCCAACATTAGCCACCTTTAGCTTAGCGTGGTGAAGTCATGTGACCGTGCTGTAGTTCCTTATAGCCCAACATTAGCTTCTTACTTCAGAAATCATAACGTGGTGTTAGTATGTGGAGATTCTCCTTCTGAACTAAATGTGTAAGAATCATAAACGTTTGAGAGATGCTGCCTTCAGGGTCCACCACAGAAACTCTACATCCCTGCCTCCCTGTGTGTAACTGAACGATGTGTGTGTTGCAGGAGGAGAAACCATTAAGAGTATTAACCAGCAGTCTGGAGCTCACGTGGAGCTGCAGAGGAACCCCCCCCCTCCACCGACCCCAACACCCGGGTCTTCACCATCAGAGGCTCCGCCCAGCAGATGGACCTGGCCCGGCAGCTCATCGACGACAAGATCGGGTACGCAAAACAAACGCACCTGTAACGACACGCCGTGAAACCATGTGCTAACAGACCTGAAAACAAACGCACCTGTAACGACACGCCGTGAAGCCATGTGCTAACAGACCTGAAAACAAACGCACCTGTAACGACACGCCGTGAAGCCATGTGCTAACAGACCTGAAACAAACGCACCTGTAACGACACGCCGTGAAGCCATGTGCTAACAGACCTGAAAACAAACGCACCTGTAACGACACGCCGTGAAACCATGTGCTAACAGACCTGAAAACAAACGCACCTGTAACGACACGCCGTGAAGCCATGTGCTAACAGACCTGAAAACAAACGCACCTGTAACGACACGCCGTGAAGCCATGTGCTAACAGACCTGAAAACAAACGCACCTGTAACGACACGCCGTGAAGCCATGTGCTAACAGACCTGAAAACTAACGCACCTGTAACGACACGCCGTGAAGCCATGTGCTAACAGACCTGAAAAACAAACGCACCTGTAACGACATGCCGTGAAGCCATGTGCTAACAGACCTGAAAACTAACGCACCTGTAACGACACGCCGTGAAGCCATGTGCTAACAGACCTGAAAACTAACGCACCTGTAACGACACGCCGTGAAGCCATGTGCTAACAGACCTGAAAACTAACGCACCTGTAACGACACGCCGTGAAGCCATGTGCTAACAGACCTGAAAACAAACGCACCTGTAACGACACGCCGTGAAACCATGTGCTAACAGACCTGAAAACAAACGCACCTGTAACGACACGCCGTGAAGCCATGTGCTAACAGACCTGAAAACAAACGCACCTGTAACGACACGCCGTGAAGCCATGTGCTAACAGACCTGAAAACAAACGCACCTGTAACGACACGCCGTGAAGCCATGTGCTAACAGACCTGAAAACTAACGCACCTGTAACGACACGCCGTGAAGCCATGTGCTAACAGACCTGAAACAAACGCACCTGTAACGACACGCCGTGAAGCCATGTGCTAACAGACCTGAAAACAAACGCACCTGTAACGACACGCCGTGAAGCCATGTGCTAACAGACCTGAAAACAAACGCACCTGTAACGACACGCCGTGAAGCCATGTGCTAACAGACCTGAAAACAAACGCACCTGTAACGACACGCCGTGAAGCCATGTGCTAACAGACCTGAAAACAAACGCACCTGTAACGACACGCCGTGAAACCATGTGCTAACAGACCTGAAAACAAACGCACCTGTAACGACACGCCGTGAAACCATGTGCTAACAGACCTGAAAACAAACGCACCTGTAACGACACGCCGTGAAGCCGTGTGCTAACAGACCTGAAAACAAACGCACCTGTAACGACACGCCGTGAAGCCATGTGCTAACAGACCTGAAAACAAACGCACCTGTAACGACACGCCGTGAAACCGTGTGCTAACAGATGACCAATAGAAAGATATAAATAAAGGAATAAATACGACACTAAAATAAGTGAAGAAGTAAATTCATTAAAAAAATTAGAATAAAAAATATGGAATTTTTGGACTAAATACAATTAATAATTGATATATAAGTAAGTACAAAAATAATAATTATAAAGTGAATATATACTTAATTAAACAAATAAATAGCTCTTAGACAAGATCGGGGAACGCAAAACAAACACACCTCTCAGGACACGCCGTCAAACAGGAACTACATAAATGAAGAGAGGGAAACACATTTGAAATATATAAGAATTCATATACTCACTCTCAGACTCACACACACACACTCCCGCACACACACTCACTCACTTAAACACACACACACACTCACACGCCGTCAAACCATGTTCTCTGCTCACAGGGGAAAAAATGAGAATGAAAAGAGGAACACATTTGAAATATATAAGAATTAATATACAAACTCACTCACGCACTCAGTCACGCGCGCACACACACTCAGTCACGCACACACTCACTCGCACACTCAGTCACACACACACTCACTCGCACACTCAGTCACACACACACTCACTTGCACACTCAGTCACACACACACTCACTCAGTCACACACACACTCACTTGCACACTCAGTCACACACACACTCACTCAGTCACACACACTCACTCAGTCACACACACACTCACTCAGTCACACACACACTCACTTGCACACTCAGTCACACACACACTCACTCAGTCACACACACACTCACTCAGTCACACACACACTCACTCAGTCACACACACACTCACTCAGTCACACACACACTCACTCAGTCACACACACACTCACTCGCACACTCAGTCACACACACGGTCACACACACACTCACTCAGTCACACACACACTCACTTGCACACTCAGTCACACACACACTCACTCGCACACTCAGTCACACACACACTCACTCGCACACTCAGTCACACACACGGTCCACACACACTCACTCCTCAGTCACACCACACTCACTCGCACACTCAGTCACACACACACTCACTCAGTCACACACACACTCACACACACACTCACTTGCACACTCAGTCACACACACACATCACTCGCACACTCAGTCACACACACACTCACTTTGCACACTCAGTCACACACACACTCACTCAGTCACACACACTCACTCGCACACTCAGTCCACACACGGTCACACACACACTCACTCGCACACTCAGTCACACACACACTCACTTGCACACTCAGTCACACACACACTCACTCGCACACTCAGTCACACACCCACTCACTCAGTCACACACACACTCACTCGCACACTCAGTCACACACACTCACTCGCACACTCAGTCACACTCAGTCACACACACACTCAGTCACACACGCAGTCACACACACACACTCAGTCACACACACACTCAGTCACACACACACTCAGTCACACACACACTCAGTCACACACACACGCAGTCACACACACACTCACTCGCACACTCAGTCACACTCAGTCACACACACACTCAGTCACACACACACTCAGTCACACACACACTCAGTCACACACACACTCAGTCACACACACACTCAGTCACACACACACTCAGTCACACACGCAGTCACACACACACTCACTCGCACACTCAGTCACACTCGCACACTCAGTCACACACACGGTCACACACACACTCACTCAAAACACTCAGACACACACACACGCCATCAAACCATGTTCTCTGCTCACAGGGGGAAAATGAGAATGAAAAGAGGAACCATTTGAAATATATAAGAATTAATATACGAACTCACACACTCACACACTGTCACGCACTCACACACACACACTGTCACGCACTCACACACACACTGTCACGCACTCACACACACACTGTCACGCACTCACACACACACTGTCACGCACTCACACACACACTTACTCAAACACTCAGTCAAGCGCACACACACTCTCACACACACTCAGTCACTCACTCACGCACACGCAGTCACACACTCACTCGCACACTCACACTCACTCAAAACACTCAGACACACACACACACACTTTCAGACATACGCACACACGCCGTCAAACCATGTTCTCTGCTCACAGGGGGGAAAAATGAGAATGAAAGAGGAACACATTTGAAATATATAAGAATTAATATACGAACTCACACTCAGTCACTCAGTCACGCGCATTCACACACACACTCACACGCACACTCACTCAAAACACTCAGACACACGCGCACACTCACTCACTCAGTCACTCACGCACACACACTCACACACTCGTCACTCACGCGCACGCACACACTCACACACACACACTCAGTCACTCACACGCATTCACACACACACTCACTCGCACCCTCACTCAAAACACTCAGACACATGCGCACACTCACACACGCCGTCAAACCATGTTCACGGGGAAAACATTTGAGAGGATTAGGGCCACGTGAAAAAATGTTTTAATTATTAAAGTAATAATTCTGACTTTTCTCCAATTTCTTAAAAAGTGTTTAGTTACTTATTTAATTTTTTTTTCCTTATTATATATATTTATTTTACATTTCCACATTTTAAATGTTTTTGGCAAATCCATACATTGAACCAATGGGCTGATTTATTGATGGAAGTAAACGTCTCTGGAGTTAAGAAATGTTCCTGAGGTATTGCAAGGATACATTTCTTTGCAGATGAAATATTAGATATATTCACAGTTGTAATAATATAATAACGTGTGTGTCCTCTGCAGGGCTCAGGCATCATGAGCAACGGAGGGTTCGGCTTCAGTCCTTTCACCCAGGGCCCGGCCGCACACCAGAAGTAAGCTCACAACGCAGCCGCTAAATATCAAGAGAAACATGAATATCCTTCCAAGTGGTTTATTAAGGAGATCAAACATCAGAGAAACATGAATATTGTCTGTCATTAAAGTGGTGAATTTTGTAGAAACAAAACTGAATTGGAGATTTATTTTTCTATTTTGAGATGTTTCTATTTTAGCATTGTTTTTATGTTCAATGACTTGTTTAGTTTTATGCTGCAATTCAACTATCTTTTCCCTAAATTGAGATTT
>JAAOOA010001408.1:15000-65000 GCA_012861695.1 Trematomus loennbergii
GAAAACTAAGGATTAACTGAAAAATCACGAACTCTCTTCTTTTCTGTTTTTTAACTTTACAAAGTCGAAATATTTTGTCGGGCAGATTTTTTGGGACTAGCCTCCGGTCTCTCGCTCTCCACGGTGTAGGCCTGGTTTTTCTTTTTTTATTTTTATCAAACTTGAACTTAAAGATGTATCAGTGTGGCTTCGAACAAAAAAAAATCCAGTATAATCTATATTTTGTCTAGTTTTATTTTCCACTAAGACAACGGTATGAGGCTTAGCAGTCTTGAGTAAGACATTTTTGTTTATGATAATGTTTTTAAGCATGCGTCAGATTGTGTGTGTTGACTCTCAGTATTTTTTTTTTATTTTGGCATAGAAATATTTTAATAGCGTCGGATGGAAATCTAATGTTTTACCGTCAGTTATTTTTTGTACTAAATTTGTGCTCGCTGGGTCTGTTCTCTAATTTTACCTGTTTAGTTGCCATCTTGGAGGTGCAATGACGCGTTTATTGTTTTGGTTTGATGATAGTTCTTATTCCTGTATCTCTATAGTGATTCTTTAGTTTTTATGATGTGATGATGAATAAATGACGATCTATATTGCGTTGTCTAAAGCCAGATCTCTCTGTGGTCGAGCAGTTTGTGTCCTGATCTCCCGCCGACACCACGTCCCCTCATTTAAACATGGGGAGAATTACTATTTTCTTACCAAGTGAAACTTTATTATTGTTGTTGAAAGTTGGCTCCGTATTTCTCTACTTTGCCGATTTGTTTGTAGACGAAGTGTCAGGAGCTGAACAATGAAGTTATCGATTCTATTAGCTTGTGCGTTAGCTAAACGGGCGAGCTAGCTTGTTAGCAACGAGATGTGCGTTACCTCAACTGTGTGTTAGCTGAGTGCATGTGGTGGATTAGCTGTTTCTGTTAGCTGTGTTTTATTCGCTCATTTTGTTCCTCAGAGTTATTAGCACATAACGCTCTTGTCACTCAGGAAATATTTTTAATTTCATCCATTTTGATAACAACTTGCAGAACTAGCAAAGACTCCAAAGAACCTTCATCAGAATTACGTAAAACCCAAAAGACACTCATAACATCCATTCATCCACTTAAAAAGAAGCTAGTTGTAGCTGCTAACAAACTGCCATAACAATGAAAAACTATTACAATTTACTAATTTAGGCCAATTTATATAATACCAATCGATAGCAAGCTAACGAAGCAACATTTGTGAATATGTCTCAGCTTTTCCAAACTCTAATTTGTTAGTGCGCTGGCAATATAACAATAGCTAGCTTATTCCCATGAGCTAACTGCATAGATGTTTGTTAGCTATACGTGTGTGTTGTGGCTGCTAGGTAGCTGTCTGTTAGCTCCAAAAAAACGTTGCTGGCATTTACTTCCTAAAAAAGAAAAAAAAACAATCCACTTTGCTACCTAAAAAGAAGCTAATACAACCTGCCAACAAAATGCCGAATGAATTTGAAACAATTAAAATCCATTATATCCGCTTTATATCCACTTGTCTACATTAGTTACCTGGCTAGCTATGGGAGCAACATCTTTGAATAATGTCTCAGCGTTTCAAAATCTCCCTAAATTAGCCGAATGTTTGTTAGCTAGTAATTTAGCATAGGCAGCTAGCAAGATAGCATATGATGCTAGCTAACTAGCGTCATATGCTAGCTGGACTTCATCAGCAAAACTGTGTGTGTTGTGACTGCTAGGTAGCTGTCTGTTAGCTCTAAAGAACCTTTGCCGGGAATTAACTTCCTAAAAATCCCCAATAGATTCCACGTTGCTAAGAAGCTAATCCAACCTGCTACCTAAAAAGAAGCTAATCCAACCTGCCAACAAACTGCCGAAACAATGTGAAACAAGTAAAATCGCTTATTCAAGCTTTATATCAATTCATATACGTTAGTGACCTGGCTAGCTAAGGGAGCAACATCTTTGAATAATGTGTCGGCGTTCCAAAATCTCCCTGAATTAGCCGAATGTTAGAATTAGCTCGTATTTTAGCATTTGTAGCTAGTTAGCTTGCATATGACGCTAGTTAGCTAGTGTCATATGCTAGCTGGACTTCAATAGCAAAACTGTGTTGTAGTTTAATGGTGCTGTATGTTTGTTAGCTTAACTGTGTGACCGTTGTTAGCCAAAGTGTGTGTGTGAGCTGTTGTGTGTCCTTAAGGCTGGGTTATGTCTCAAACGTTATTTCGGATATTTTTAAAAACATGTACAAACGCAAAGTATTTTTTTGTTCAGAGTTTCAGGTTTAACCCATAACGCCTCCTTTAGCATACCTTCGTAGAGGGGTGATTCCAGCCTTTAGCCTTGTGTGTGTTAGCAGTGTGTGTGTGTGTGTCCGGTGTGTATTGTGTGTCGGACCACAGAGAGGTTTGTCTTGCGTTGAGGGAGATCTGGCGTCTGTTGAGTTGAATTTTGAATCGGTGGTTCTGCTTCTTGTATGTGTGACGATGATAATAATAATAATGACGATAATAATGCGTTCTCCTGTGCAGGGGGTCTATTTAAATCTCCAGTTTTGAATATTCAGTTTGTCGATAAGATAATATGGTTTGTGTAAATTTTCCACTCTCTGGCGGGTGCTCTCCAGTTTAAAAAATGTACTTTGTTATCCTGTTAAAAAAATTATATTGTTTAATTCACATGTTGTGTCTAACCGATTTTGCAAAGAGAAGCTGAGTGTGTTATTTTCTCAAGACTGCTAGGCTAACTGTCTCTATCTCTCTTCTTGTCTGTCTGTCTGCGTCTCAACGGACGTCGCCACGCTTTAAAAAAAGCTGCCGGGACTTTTTATTGTCTGTAATCGGACCATGTGAGCGTTATCGTGGTGTTGAGCGCTCCCGCAGCCCGTTGGCGTGGCGACTCCGAGGCGAGGAGAGCTGTAGTGACGGGGTTTTACTCCCCGGGTAATAATACAAAATCACCGGAGTTGACGGCGGCTCGGTGTCCAGCCTCAGATCAGGCTTCGGGTCTAAATCTGATCCCGGCTGAGCCCCCAAAATCCCGAGACTGGCCATAAAGTCGCCGTTTCCCGGTTTTAGATCTTCCTCGCCCCCACCCCTCGTCCTGAAGGGGTGACGGGGAGCTTTTTGGTTTCTTGGTTTCTGTTGTTTTTCTAATGGACAAACGTCCTAACTGTAACCTGCAGATTTTTCTATTAGATTCTATTGACAGATAGAGTTGTATGAACCCGAGCCACGGGACTGTCGGTGGCCGAGGGAGAGGAAGATGGATGATGATGATGATGTTGATGATTAACATGAGGGCTAATAAACAGGCTCGTTCTTTCTGACTCGTGTCTTTATCTCTGTCTGATGCACAACACAAACAAGGGTGGAACTAACGTGTGAGGGATTTGACGAAAGAGGCCAAAAAGTCAAGTTACGGCCAACACACATGTCCTCATAAAAGCTTCTTCTGCATTAGTGACTAGTCATGTGATCAATCATTTTAATATCTTGAGATCACTATGCCCAATTAGTTTATATTTTATTAATCAGAAAATGGAATATTGTTTTGTACCTGCAGCAAATCAAACAAAAATACACAATATTTATTTATATAGCCCAATATCACAAATGTTACATTGTCTCAGTGGACTTCACAGTTTGTACAGAATATCAGTGACAATACGACACCCTCTGTCCTTAGACCCTCTGTCCTTAGACCCCTCTGTCCTAGACCCTCTGTCCTAGACCCTCTGTCCTCAGACCCTCTGTCCTCAGACCCTTAGACCTCTGTCCTTAGACCCTCTATAGACCCTCTGTCCTAGACCCTCTGTCCTTAGACACCCACCCTCTGTCCTTAGACCGTCTGTCCTTAGACCTCTGTCCTTAGACCCTCACATCGTACAAGGAAAAACTTCCAGAGAAACCCCACAGTTTAAAGGAACATGGGAGAAACCTCAGGGAGAGCAACAGAGGAGGGATCCCTCTCCCAGGACGGACAGACGTGCAATAGATGCCGTGTGTAAATCAGAGAGATAATACATTTACAGCGTAGGTAGACCAAATGTTTGGAAATGCATGTGTCTATAATAAGAAGATGAATCCACGAGGATGTCAACAATCCTGTGGGAGCCATCAGGGAAGTAGTATGATGAGAGTCAGGCAGGACCACAGAGACAGGTTCAGCACGACTCGAAGTCCAGGACTCAGATCCAGGACACAGTAGAAATAAGTATCTAAAGAATACACAATATGAAAATACAAAATAAATAAGAATACCCAAAATGAACTACAATAACAGAAATAACATTGACGTTTATATAATCAGTCTAATCTTAATTTTGTATACAAATCAATGCACCAAGCTTCTGTTCGTACGGAGCGAAGCTGAGGTTTAATAAATTGTTTAATTATTTTAACTTCTGTGATTTAATGTCGCAAAATACCAATTGTTTATTTTACCAAAAAACTGTCCTAAATATTTATGTATTACACTTTTTATATCAAGATAGTGTTTCTATGAGGATATTGGTTTTATTTAGTTTAGTGTGTGTGTGAAATATTTCTCCCATTTAATTTTCAACAATATTTATTTACAATTAGTGTTCAGTTCTTAATATCATTTAAGTGGAAGATAATATTTGTCCTGTTCATTTTTTGTTTGTGTTTGCGGTAATATAGTTTAAGTACTCGTGTCCTGACAGGAAAAGTGGGAATTATGATTATTAATATTTGTATTATTAATGTTCCCCGAGCGGAGACAGATGGTCTGACTGACGGTGTGATGTCATCTGTCATTAAGACATGACTGTAATCACACACACACACACACACACACACACACACACACACACACACACACACACACACACACCTCAAGGGACCAGTAAACTGTGAGCTCTTCCTCTGCAGGTTTTCTATCAGTGCAGATTTTAAAATATGAACGCAGCACTAATCGTTGAATTTAAACTGATCATGCACAAAAATGTAATACATCTGTGTGTGTGTGTGTGTGTGTGTGTGTGTGTGTTCTTTGCTAAATTAATCCATCCACCTGACAGGTGTGGTAATTAAAGCAGATTAAACAGCATCATTACATACTGCATATTGATGTCTCCACTGAGTCTGCTTTACTCTTCATGGATTTATTTAAATTAGAAAGTATTATTATAGTAAATATCTAGGCCTTTTTATCCTACGTATTTCTAATTGTTTCCAGTATAATGCACATATTTTAACACACAGTTTCCTTATCATTCCTCCCCCCGGGTATCAAACACCTGTGATCTAATTCTGATAAAAGCCCACTAAATAATGATGACTTGTTTTGTTCACTCTCACATCCTCCGTGGAGAAGGAAAGGCTTGTTCCTCCAGACGCCATCGAGGAGCAGGTGAGCTTCGTCTGTGCAGAGATTCTGAGGCAACGTATCCAGTGGCGATTCTAGAGTCTGTGTGGGCCCGAGGCAAACATTCACTGGGGGCCCCTCGAACCAGCTTTCATCACCACGCACACCCGACAGCACCCCCCCCCCCCCCCAACGAAACTTAAAATAAGAGGCAGCATTTGACGGGGCGCGCTATGCATGGGGCGCCTTGAGGGGGTTTCCCGACATGTCGTTGCAGTAAATTAAAGGGTGTTTCAAGTTGTCGTTGCTGTGGACCTTCTTTGGGGGCCCCCTTCTGGTCTGGGGCCCCAAGCAGTTGCCTGTTCGCATAGCGGCGGCCCTGGACGTATCAGAAATGGGAATGACCTTGAATTGATTGTATTATCTTTTTCATTTCCACACGACAGCTCCCCCAGGTGTATACAAAATGTCCGCCATGAATTGGGTTTTTCTCCCGTTAACCGGGTCGTCTTCATTTTCTGTACAAACCGTAAAGTCCACTGAGACGAATGGAGAATGTGTGATATTGGGCTATATCAATGAAGTTTGATTGATTGAAAATGATCAATTATCTGCAGAATTTCCACCTGGAAAATGTCAGGGATTTCCTTGGAAGAAAAAAAACTTTGAAATATTTTTTTACAGAAGTTGGTCAAAATCCTGAAACGCCTCCATCGGACTCCTTAGTGACATCACTATCGAACACTCACGCTCCTATTGGCTAGCGCTCCAACACATTGTACGAGATAGGCTAAAGGGGCGGGACATCTCTAAGCTGGTTGACCAATCACAACAGAGCCGGCCAGCTAACCAATCAGAGCAGACTGGGCTCTGGTTTCAGACAGAGGGTGAAAATAGGAGCTGCAGCACAGACAGTATGAGACAAATAAAGAGCTTTTTGAACATTAGAGCATAGAGACATGTAGAGACACTACATAGAGACATGTCCCAGTAGAGACACTACATAGAGACATGTCCAGGAGAGACACTACATAGAGACATGTCCCAGGAGAGACACTACATAGAGACATGTCCCAGTAGAGACACTACATAGAGACATGTCCCAGGAGAGACACTACATAGAGACATGTCCCAGTAGAGACTCTACATGGAGACATGTCCCAGTAGAGACACTACATGGAGACATGTCCCAGTAGAGACACTACATAGAGACATGTCCCAGTAGAGACTCTACATAGAGACATGTCCCAGGAGAGACACTACATAGAGACATGTCCCAGTAGAGACACTACATGGAGACATGTCCCAGTAGAGACACTACATGGAGACATGTCCCAGGAGAGACACTACATGGAGACATGTCCCAGTAGAGACACTACATGGAGACATGTCCCAGTAGAGACACTACATGGAGACATGTCCCAGTAGAGACTCTACATAGAGACATGTCCCAGTAGAGACACTACATGGAGACATGTCCCAGGAGAGACACTACATAGAGACATGTCCCAGTAGAGACACTACATGGAGACATGTCCCAGTAGAGACACTACATAGAGACATGTCCCAGTAGAGACACTACATAGAGACATGTCCCAGGAGAGACACTACATAGAGACATGTCCAGTAGAGGACACTACATAGAGACATGTCCCAGTAGAGACACTACATGGAGACATGTCTCAGTAGAGACACTACATAGAGACATGTCCCAGGAGAGACACTACATAGAGACATGTCCCAGTAGAGACACTACATAGAGACATGTCCCAGGAGAGACCATACATAGAGACATGTCCCAGTAGAGACACTACATAGAGACATGTCCCAGGAGAGACACTACATGGAGACATGTCCCAGTAGAGACACTACATAGAGACATGTCCCAGGAGAGACACTACATAGAGACATGTCCCAGTAGAGACACTACATAGAGACATGTCCCAGGAGAGACACTACATAGAGACATGTCCCAGTAGAGACACTACATAGAGACATGTCCCAGTAGAGACACTACATAGAGACATGTCCCAGGAGAGACAATACATGGAGACGTGTCACAGTAGAGACACTACATGGAGACATGTCCTAGTAGAGACACTACATAGAGACATGTCCCAGGAGAGACACTACATAGAGACATGTCCAGGAGAGACACTACATAGAGACATGTCCCAGGAGAGACACTACATAGAGACATGTCCCAGTAGAGACACTACATAGAGACATGTCCCAGTAGAGACACTACATAGAGACATGTCCCTGTAGAGACACTACATGGAGACATGTCCCAGTAGTAGAGACACTACATAGAGACATGTCCCAGGAGAGACACTACATGGAGACATGTCCCAGTAGAGACACTACATAGAGACATGTCCCAGTAGAGACACTACATAGAGACATGTCCCAGTAGAGACACTACATAGAGACATGTCCAAGGAGAGACACTACATAGAGACATGTCCAGGAGAGACACTACATAGAGACATGTCCCAGTAGAGACACTACATAGAGACATGTCCCAGTAGAGACACTACATAGAGACATGTCCAAGGAGAGACACTACATAGAGACATGTCCCTGTAGAGACACTACATAGAGACATGTCCCAGTAGAGACACTACATAGAGACATGTCACAGTAGAGACACTACATAGAGACATGCCTGTAGAGACATGTCACAGTAGAGACACTACATAGAGACATGTCCAAGTAGAGACACTACATAGAGACATGTCCCTGTAGAGACACTACATAGAGACATGTCCAAGGAGAGACACTACATAGAGACATGTCCCTGTAGAGACACTACATAGAGACATGTCCAAGGAGAGACACTACATAGAGACATGTCCCTGTAGAGACATGTCACAGTAGAGACACTACATAGAGACATGTCCCAGGAGAGACACTACATGGAGACATGTCCCAGGGAGACACTACATAGAGACATGTCCCAGGAGAGACACTACATAGAGACATGTCCCAGTAGAGACACTACATAGAGACATGTCCCAGGAGAGACACTACATAGAGACATGTCCCAGGAGAGACACTACATAGAGACATGTCCCAGTAGAGACACTACATGGAGACATGTCCAAGGAGAGACACTACATAGAGACATGTCCCAGTAGAGACACTACATAGAGACATGTCCCAGTAGAGACACTACATAGAGACATGTCCCAGTAGAGACACTACATAGAGACATGTCCCAGGAGAGACACTACATAGAGACATGTCCAAGGAGAGACACTACATAGAGACATGTCCAAGGAGAGACACTACATAGAGACATGTCCAAGGAGAGACACTACATAGAGACATGTCACAGGAGAGACACTACATAGAGACATGTCCAGGAGAGACACTACATAGAGACATGTCACAGGAGAGACACTACATAGAGACATGTCCCAGGAGAGACACTACATAGAGACATGTCCCAGTAGAGACACTACATAGAGACATGTCCCAGGAGAGACACTACATAGAGACATGTCCAGGAGAGACACTACATAGAGACATGTCCCAGAGACACTACATAGAGACATGTCCCAGGAGAGACACTACATAGAGACATGTCACAGTAGAGACTCTACATGGAGACATGTCCCAGGAGAGACACTACATAGAGACATGTCCCAGTAGAGACTCTACATGGAGACATGTCCCAGGAGAGACACTACATAGAGACATGTCCCAGTAGAGACACTACATGGAGACATGTCCCAGTAGAGACACTACATAGAGACATGTCCCAGTAGAGACACTACATAGAGACATGTCCCAGTAGAGACTCTACATAGAGACATGTCCCAGTAGAGACACTACATGGAGACATGTCCCAGTAGAGACACTACATAGAGACATGTCCCAGGAGAGACACTACATGGAGACATGTCCCAGTAGAGACACTACATAGAGACATGTCCCAGTAGAGACACTACATAGAGACATGTCCCAGGAGAGACACTACATAGAGACATGTCCCAGGAGAGACACTACATAGAGACATGTCCCTGTAGAGACACTACATGGAGACATGTCCCAGTAGAGACACTACATAGAGACAGGTCCCAGGAGAGACACTACATGGAGACATGTCCAGTAGAGACACTACATAGAGACATGTCCCAGTAGAGACACTACATGGAGACATGTCCAGTAGAGACACTACATAGAGACATGTCCCAGGAGAGACACTACATAGAGACATGTCCCAGGAGAGACACTACATAGAGACATGTCCCAGGAGAGACACTACATAGAGACATGTCCAGGAGAGACACTACATAGAGACATGTCCCAGGAGAGACACTACATAGAGACATGTCCCAGAGACACTACATAGAGACATGTCCCAGGAGAGACACTACATAGAGACATGTCCCAGGAGAGACACTACATAGAGACATGTCCCAGGAGAGACACTACATAGAGACATGTCCCAGAGACACTACATAGAGACATGTCCCAGGAGAGACACTACATAGAGACATGTCCCAGGAGAGACACTACATAGAGACATGTCCCAGGAGAGACACTACATAGAGACATGTCCCAGAGACACTACATAGTTTTATTCTAATACAGAAAGTTTTCACATTATTCCAATTCATAAAAACCTGGAAAATATTCAATAATATTTTTACTGAAAGAATAATGACTTTAACGTCAATCAGAAGATGGGGATGGAGAGGATGGAGAGGATGAAGAGGATGGAGAGGATGAAGAGTGAGAGGAAGGTGGATCTTATTGTGAAAGAGAGAGAGAGAGGAGGAGGATAAAGTGCAAGAGAGGAATCAGAGAGATGGATGAAGAAAGGTCGACATCATGAGTAATGGAGAAATCAGACAGGAAACAACAAGAGGTGAAGAGTGTACTGTTACTGGCAGAGAGGAGTGTGGTGTGTGTGTGTGTGTGTGTGTGTGTGTGTGTGTGTGTGTGTGTGTGGTGTGTGTGTGTGTGTTGTGTGTGTGTGTGTGTGTGTGTGTGTGTGTGTGTGTGCGGTGCGGTGCGCAGTGGTCATAAAGTACAGGAAGGAGCTCTGTAAGTACAGATGAAGCTGATTAAACATTAAAGTGATGGCGATCTGGATCTCGTCCAAATGTCTCCCGTGATGCTCAGGGACCAGCGATAAACTGTCCGTCTCTGTAACCCGGCAACAGCCTGAGAACACATATTATGGGATGGTGGAGCGCGGGACCCCGGCGGAGAAAACATGAAGTCATTATCTGATGCTCTTTAAAGGGTTTTCACTCCGGCAGCTCAGCGAGGATCCGTGTTATAACGCTCAGAGCAAGAGGGGTGTTATTATCCAGAGTAAAACGTGTCTTAGTGTCGCTGCATTTGATTGAGCTGTACGGCTTTTATTCATGTGTTCTATACCTGTTGTGTTTATTTCATTATCTTTGCTTTTAATGCCTGTTTTTAAATGCCCTTTTATCATGTGTTTCTGCTGTATTTATTCTTAAATGTCTTTTATTTTAATTTGCACTTGCCGTGTGCTGAAAGGTGCTGGATAAATAAACGTGCCGTACAAAGGTCTAACAGTCTCGGAGAATGCGTTTTCCCTTTATTCCAAAAACTAAATAACCATTGGATTAAACGTCCAGTATTTGAAAAGATTTGTAAAAAACGCAGTTATGAGTTAGTCCTGTAGTTTCTGGAGGCTTTAAATCCTGTAAAAGTATTTTTATTTAAGCCCTAAATGTTGATTTAGGAGATTACGCCACGGCAGCGTGGATCCGTGTTATAACGCTCAGAGCAAGAGGGATATTACAACAGTCTAAAAGTCTGAATGCATTTTCCCTTTATTCCAAAAACTAAATAACCATTGGATTAAAAGTCCAGTATTTGAGAAAGATTTGCATTTGATAGAAATTTAAATTAAATCCCAGAATTTTCTTTTGATTCCTGGAAAAAAATCCCCTTTTCACAAAACCCCAATACACCGAAAAATCTGAACCGTTGACTTTAATTAAATGTAATATGTCAGCAAATTTCACATAACTGTATTAGGTTAGTTGAAAGCAATAATATTAAGTTGAACCTAATATTTAACTTACTAACTTAAAGGGGACCTATCATGCAAAATGCACTTTTTTACGTCTTTTGGACGGGGAACTCACGCAGCGTCAGAAAATAAAACCCTCTCTCTTTTCCTCCGTACTCAAATCTCTAAAACGGGGGAACAACGGAGCTGATCCAGATTTGCATCCGATATGACGTAATATCTGAAATGTGGACCCACGGCCCTATCAGAAACGTTGCTATCAGAAACAATGCCCGACTGTTTTGGACGTAATATGGTCGGTGTTTACATTAGCATCGCTAACACTCAGAGCTAACCTGTACTGGAGAGCATGTGTGTGAAGAAGCAGGAAATAAAAAGGAACTCACCTTGTGGTATAACCGGCAAGAGAGAAAGCCTTTGAGCTCCAGACTGTTTCAGAGAGAATCCTTGATGATCCATGATATGGTGTTTCATCACGGCAGCATTTAGTTTAGACGGTAGCTGCCGGGTCCCACATGAGCTCAGACCCCCTCTTTTTATTTTAAGCTTTATACACAAATCAGCACTTTTTAAACAGGAAGTGAAATATGGGAGGTGTGGGGCGCAGTAGGTTGTCAGCAGAGATGGGGTCGTTACTAAAAAAAAGTAATATATACATATTACATATTATTTTAAAAAAAGTAATATATTACACTACTTTGTTACTCTCTACATAAAGTAACTTGTTACTTTACTCGTTACTTTACTCGTTACTTACTCGCAGGGCCGGCCCGCCCCTCCCTACAGGCAGATCACGCAGACTGCTAAAGTTTCAAATGTTCTCTTTAGTTCAGTTTCCATTGTCGCATAAGGCTGATCCAGATAGCTCTGACTATGGCTGTCCTCTGTCTCCTGCTATCTGTATTTTGCACAGTATATCTCTGAACGATGTGATGGTGATTCCACTGTGCAAATGGGCAACATTACCTCTACTATGAAGGATGCTACAAGCCTGTCCATCTCTGCTTCAGCGGCGGTGCACTCTCAACATCCTCACTCTGGGTTCGGGGTCCTTAGCTATTAGCTTCACCTTAGCATGTGTTCTTTGCAGGTGTTTGTTGAGGTTTGACGTGGTGTTTGCAGCAGTGGATAACAGCTTCTGGCCTGGACACAGTTTGCACCTCACCGTCACATTCTGTCTATTCTTCGGACGAACTCAAAATAATGGGCATACCTCCAGCCCTCGAAAGTTATCGCTGACTCAGCCATGTTTATGCAGCACTGCACGTGGAGATGTGGACGTGCAAGTCGCGCAGATTACGTACATATAAACCTGCGGCGGAAAACCCCTCTTGTCTGTCAGTGTGATGATGACTGATTTTATAAAAGTAACGAAGTAACGCGTGTGTCGGGGCAATGTTAGTAACTGTAGTGTGATTACTGAATTATAAAAGTAACGCGTTACACTACTCCGTTACCGACTAAAGTAATATTATTACAGTAACACCCAACTCTGGTTGTCAGTAGGTATTCGGATCAGGTGGTCACAGGTTCAAACCCCACTGCAGTCAGCATGTTGTGTCCCTGAGACACTTCACCCCAAAGTGCTCCTGAGGGAATTGTCCACAGTATTGAGTATGTAAGTCACTTTGGATAAAAGCGTCTAACAAGTAACATGTGATGTCAAAATAGAGGGATATGAGGCATGGCTAGAATGGGTGATCTGTTTGGTATTTTGACCAAAACACTTCATAGACATGTTTCTTATATATTTGTATATATCTGAGACCTATGCTATTGCCTAAAGATAGCATGATAGGTGACCTTTAATATCGTTGCTTTCAACTAACCTAATACAGTTATGTAAAAATCTGTTGACATTTTACATTTCATTAAAGTCAACGTTTCGTTTTTTTCAGTGTAGTCCCAAAATGTTCCTTTGGACAGAAACGTTTTGTGTATCGAAACCGGATAGTCAGATTCCCCTTATTCTGAAAAGTCCAAATCATATTCCTGTCTACTCTCTTTTTCACTGGACCTCAAATAGTCAGAGAAATGTCCCATTATTAAAAACCTCAATTGAAGAAAGATACCGTCTTGAACCGAAAGCCAAATCACGAAAAATGCTGCATTTGACCAGAGAGACAATATTTTTGAACCGGTGTCCCATTCGACTTTTGTGTTTGTACGTTTATAATCTCCATCTCACCTCCATTCACTCACCTGACTTCTGGTGCTTTTGAGCGTCTGATATTTGAATAAATGCAGAATGCAGTAAATGCGTGGTTAATATATCGTGGTGTTATTCATCCCTCATCTTCAGGCTGTCAGGAAGCCTCCGCTCAGACCTTTAATCACGCTGCCAATTAACCTCTTCATCAATTAGTGACGCTCGTTAGCGCTCCGAGCTGGCTCTCAGGAAACACATGAGAAAGACCGGCTGCCTTTATTAGAAAGGTGTTTTAGATATAGTGTGTAGTAGAATGTCACAATATGAAACACTAGCAAAACAAATAATACTTTCAAATTTATATTTTAAAATAAACCGAAACATTTGGTAAAAATAAATATAATATTTAATAATGAAAAACTATTAAGAATATGTATTGTTTAACTTCTACTCCAGAAGCTTAGGAGGAGGAGGAGGAGGAGGAGGAGGAGGAGGAAGAGGAGTTTAGCTTTATTGAGTCTCGTTGAGTCTCGTTGAGTTTTATCGTGTCTCGTTGAGTCTCATTGAGTCTCACGAAGTCTCATTGAGTCTCGTTGAGTCTCACGAAGTCTCATTGAGTCTCGTTGAGTCTCACGAAGTCTCATAGAGTCTCATTGAGTCTCATTGAGTCTCGTTGAGTCTCACGAAGTCTCATAGAGTCTCATTGAGTCTCATTGAGTCTCGTTGAGTCTCACGAAGTCTCATTGAGTCTCGTTGAGTCTCGTTGAGTCTCACGAAGTCTCATAGAGTCTCATTGAGTCTCGTTGAGTCTCACGAAGTCTCATAGAGTCTCATTGAGTCTCACGAAGTCTCATTGAGTCTCATTGAGTCTCACGAAGTCTCATTGAGTCTCATTGAGTCTCATTGAGTCTCGTTGAGTCTCACGAAGTCTCATAGAGTCTCATAGAGTCGTTGAGTCTCACGAAGTCTCATAGAGTCTCATAGAGTCTCGTTGAGTCTCAAAGAGTCTCAAAGAGTTTTGTAGAATCTCGTTGAGTCTCGTTCAGTTCATCAAGTCTTGTTGAGTCTCGTTAAGTCTTGTTGAGTCTCGTAGAGTATCAAAGAGTCTCGTTCAGTTTCATCAAGTCTCGTTGAGTCTCACAAAGTCTCATAGAGTCTCATTGAGTCTCAAAGAGTCTCGTTCAGTTTCATCAAGTCTCGTTGAGTCTCGTTGAGTCTCGTTGAGTCTCGTTGAGTCTCGTTGAGTCTCGTTGAGTCTTGTAGAATCTCAAAGAGTCTCGTTCAGTTTCATCAAGTCTCGTTGAGTCTCGTTGAGTCTTGTTGAGTCTCGTTGAGTCTCGTTGAGTCTCGTTGAGTCTCGTGAGTCTCGTTGAGTCTCGTTGAGTCTCGTTGAGTCTTGTTCAGTCTTGTAGAGTCTCAAAGAGTCTCGTTGAGTCTCGTTGAGTCTTGTTCAGTCTTGTAGAGTCTCAAAGAGTCTCGTTGAGTCTCGTTGAGTCTTGTTCAGTCTTGTAGAGTCTCAAAGAGTCTCGTTGAGTCTCGTTGAGTCTTGTTCAGTCTTGTAGAGTCTCAAAGAGTCTCGTTGAGTCTCATCAAGTTTCATCGAGTCTCGTTCAGTCTCAAAGAGTCTCTTTGAGACTCTTTGAGTCTTTGAGTCTCAAAGAGTCTCAAGAGTCTCGTTGAGTCTCATCAAGTCTCGTTGAGTCTCATCAAGTCTCGTGAGTCTCATCAAGTCTCGTTGAGTCTCATCAAGTCTCGTTGAGTCTCATCAAGTTTCATTGAGTCTCGTTGAGTCTTGTCGAGTCTTGTAGAGTCTCAAAGAGTCTCATCAAGTCTCGTTGAGTCTCATCAAGTCTCGTTGAGTCTCGTTGAGTCTCGTTGAGTCTCGTGAGTCTCGTTGAGTCTCGTTGAGTCTCGTGAGTCTCGTTGAGTCTCGTTGAGTCTCGTTGAGTCTCGTTGAGTCTCGTTGAATCTCGTTGAGTCTTGTTCAGTCTTGTAGAGTCTCAAAGAGTCTCAAAGAGTCTCAAAGAGTCTCGTTGAGTCTCATCAAGTCTCGTTGAGTCTCATCAAGTCTCGTTGAGTCTCATCAAGTCTCGTTGAGTCTCATCAAGTCTCGTTGAGTCTCATCAAGTCTCGTTGAGTCTCATCAAGTTTCATTGAGTCTCGTTGAGTCTTGTCGAGTCTTGTAGAGTCTCAAAGAGACTCAAAGAGACTCAAAGAGTCTCAAAGAGTCTCAAAGAGTCTCATCAAGTCTCGTTGAGTCTTGTTGAGTCTCGTTGAGTCTCGTTGAGTCTCGTTGAGTCTTGTTGAGTCTCGTTGAGTCTCGTTGAGTCTCGTTGAGTCTCGTTGAATCTCGTTGAGTCTTGTTCAGTCTTGTAGAGTCTCAAAGAGTCTCAAAGAGTCTCGTTGAGTCTCATCAAGTTTCATCGAGTCTCGTTCAGTCTCAAAGAGACTCTTTGAGACTCTTTGAGACTCAAAGAGTCTCAAAGAGTCTCGTTGAGTCTCATCAAGTCTCGTTGAGTCTCATCAAGTCTCGTTGAGTCTCATCAAGTCTCGTTGAGTCTCATCAAGTCTCGTTGAGTCTCATCAAGTTTCATTGAGTCTCGTTGAGTCTTGTCGAGTCTTGTAGAGTCTCAAAGAGTCTCAAAGAGTCTCAAAGAGTCTCAAAGAGTCTCAAAGAGTCTCATCAAGTCTCGTTGAGTCTTGTTGAGTCTCGTTGAGTCTCATCAAGTTTCATCGAGTCTCGTTCAGTATCATCAAGTCTCGTTGAGTCTCATCAAGTCTCATCAAGTCTCGTTCAGTATCATCAAGTCTCGTTGAGTCTCATCAAGTCTCATCAAGTCTCGTTCAGTATCATCAAGTCTCGTTGAGTCTCATCAAGTCTCATCAAGTCTCGTTCAGTCTCATCAAGTCTCGTTGAGTCTCGTTGAGTCTCATCAAGTTTCATCGAGTCTCGTCGAGTCTTCGTTGAGTCTCGTCTCTTTGGGAACCGTTGAGTTTCAGATTTAGTTTCAGTCCATTTTCATTAAATGACTTTACTGAAAATATTAAATAATAATTATAATATAATTTCTATTCAATTGTAAAACTACAACAAAACAAAAAAGAAAGACAAACAGATGTTTGATCAGCAGGTGGATCAGATCTCACTTCTTTGTTTCTGTCTCGAGCGAAACGCCTTCGACACTCATTGTGTCTGAATGAGAATCAAATTAAACTCCCTAACAACAGGAGTGTGTGTGTGTGTGTGTGTGTGTGTGTGTGTGTGTGTGTGTGTGTGTGTGTGTGTGTGTGTGTGTGTGTGTGTGTGTGTGTGTCGCGCTCACGAGTGTCGACAATAAATGTTTAAAAGCTCATAAATACAGATCAGAGAATCGTAATCCTGTTGGGAGACGGCGGGGAGGAGGAGGAGGAGGAGGAGGAGGAGGAGGAGGAGGAGGGTGAATAGAGATGAAGAGCAGCTGCTGATAATCTCTCCTCTAATCTGTTTTCCTGCTCTGTCACTCACACTCCTCCTCCTCCTCCTCCTCCTCGTCCCTCCTCCTCCTCCTCACATTCCCTTGCTGCAGATATTTCCAATGTTTTAGAAACTTCAGGAAAACAAAAGCCTTCCTCCGGTTTCTCCTCATCCTCCTCTTCCTCTCTTTGGTCACATTCTTCTGCTGCACACTTTCCCTCCTCTTCCTCTCTTTTCACTTTAAGAGCACGTGACTTTATTATAACTCAAATATTCTTTCAAAGAAAATGACCTGAAATCAAAGCTGACTCTGAATGTTCCGTGAGGCCGCTGCTCCATCTGTAGTCTCCTCACACACACACACACACACACACACACACACACACACACACACACACACACACACACACACACACACACACACACACACACACACACACACACACACACACACACACACACACACACACACACACACACCCCTCTCTTTCTGCTTTATTATCTTTATCCTGATTGTTATTTTTCGTCTGTATTTTTAAAGAGACCCGCGCGCACCTTTCTTCTTCTGTGTTTGTAGTTTTCACATTAAGCCCTAATTGAGGGTCTCTACGGTGTCACGAGCCGGAGCCAACAGCGCGTGGTGGGACACACACACACACACACACACACACACACACACACACACACACACACACACACACACACACACACACACTCCCACACACTCCTCCCTTCTCTCTTTATAGAAATGTTGGAGGAGGTGATTACAGACCATTACATGCAGACAGACAGGCGCACACACACACACGCTCACACACACACACACACACACACACACACACACACACACACCACACACACACACACACACACACACACACACACACACACACACACACACAGGTTATATATACCTCTCGGAGTGTGTGTGCAGCTTCACTTCTTTATTGTATTTCCTGCAGAAGTTAAAGCCCGCATTCTGCTTTGAAGCGTTTACATTTTATTTATTTAAAAACACAACAAGTGGAGCTTTTCTCTCTCACACACTCACACACTCACACACTCACACACTCTAACACTTGTTTGGATTTAAAAAAAAGAAAAAGTTGTCTTTCCTCCGCTCCGGTCCCTGACACCGGCCCGCTGCCGCTGCTCCCCGGCCGCGGCGCTCCTCCCCCGGCCACATGGGCTCCGTGCTGCCCGGCCCCTCTCTGGGCCTGAAGTCCGTCTTCAAGCCGCAGCAGCAGCAGCTCTCCCTGGCCGATGTCATCACCTCCGACATCCTGCACAGCTTCCTGTACGGCCGGTGGAGGCACGTGCTGGGCGAGCAGCACCACCTGCACCCGCACGAGGACCGCAGCGCCCCGAGCGCGAGCCCCAAGACCGCGTTCACCGCCGAGGTCCTCGCGCAGTCCTTCTCCGGAGGTCAGTGGATCAATTAACCAATTAGTCCATAGTGGCTTTAGAGTTTAAATCCTTTTAAAACGTTCTTTATTTAAACCCTAAATGTCAGATTTAGGAGATTTTAAAGGTTAGTTTTCTGTTTTCTGTTTAAAGGACATTTCAGAGAGAGATGTTCTGCTATAGCATGCACAGGTATCCTCTCTTAAAGTGCATATATATGTCTTTATTTATCAATGAACCAATTACCGCTTTCACACCTGGATCAAAACGCAGAGTTAGTCCTGTTTCTGGAGGGTTTACATACAAGTATTTGTATTGAAACCCTAAATGTAGGAGATGCTCAGGGTTAGTATTTGATCAGCCCTTTAAACGCATTTCAGAGGAGATCAGAGGTTATCCTCTCTGTAAAGTGGATATGTTGAGTCTTGATCAATGAGCCCTTTCGCTGCGTCACACCGGGATCAATACACAGGTTCAGGAGGATTAAGAGTTTACATTCGTTTTCTATTTTAACAGCACAACGACATTTTATTCTGCTGATTCAGAAAAGGATCAATCTTCACTTTCTTTATCATTAAACATCAGATTTAAGAAACATAAATGTCCTCTTTAGTCTTTAGTCTTTATTCCGTTTGAAACTTTCCTTACGAAGGATTTATTTAATTTACTGCAAGATTATTATAATTTCACACTCAATGATGTGTGTAATATAACATATCTTATCTTCTTACAAAGAGAGTTATTATTAGAGTGTTTGTATTGCATCCAATTATTTAAACCTGTTAAAACGAAGTTAATATAATGATGTGTTAATAATCATTATATTATATATTATTACATGTATTATGTATTAATGAGTCCGGATAAAAAGCCTTGAACTCTGAATCAGAGAAAACTCCCGAAGTGTCTCTGATTTTATTTAGTCATTTTATACATTATACTCCAAGTAGGGAATGAGGCCTTACCCCAAGTGAAGGAGTTCAAGTATCTCGGGGTCTTGTTCTCGAGTGAGGGAACAATGGAGCGCGAGATGGGCCGGAGAATCGGAGCAGCGGGAGCGGTACTGCAGTCGCTTCACCGCACTGTGTGACTCGGAGTTGAACCGCTCCTCCTTCGCGTCGAAAGGAGCCAGTTGAGGTGGTTCGGGCACCTAGTAAGGATGCCACCTACTAAGGATGCCACCTGGGCAAATTGCCCCCCCGTTGACAATTTACTAGCGGTAATTTGCGGTACCGAGGTGGGCCGGTCGAGAGTCCCGGGCTGATTTGTAGTCCCAGTCCGCCCCTGACCTAGGACCAGGTGGAGGGATTATATCTCTGGCTGGCCTAAGAGCGCCTTGGGATCCCCCAGTCAGAGCTGGTTGATGAGGGGAAAGGAACGTTTGGGGCTCTCTGCTGGAACTGATACCTCCGCGACACAAGCGGGAGAAGATGGATGGATTTTATACATTTAGTTAAATTACAAATATTGTAATTTATCAATTTTTATTTCATATATTTATTACATTTTCTGGTGAAATTCGTTTCCGTTTTTAAAAAGCTCCCACTGTGTCTCTGATTTCAGAACATCATTTTGTAAATCTGCTACCATATAAATAACATAAAAAGTACTTTATTAATGTTTATTTCGTGTTTAAATCACATTTCCGGTGAAAGTCGTTCCCGTTCCCGTTCACTAGTTAACCAAGATGACCCAAAGTCCCGTTTCCGATCACTAATGAACCAAGATGACCCAAAGTCCCGTTCACTAATGAACCAAGATGACCCAAAGTCCCGTTTCCGTTCACTAATGAACCAAGATGACCCAAAGTCCCGTTCCCGTTCACTAATGAACCAAGATGACCCAAAGTCCCGTTCACTAATGAACCAAGATGACCCAAAGTGTTTCTGATGTTCAGAAATGATTTAGTTACTGAGCTTTAAATAAGAGATAAAGACAGAAAGGCTTCACTCGAGGCCTTTCTGTGGGTCTGTAATAATTACAATTTTCTGTTTAAATCACATTTTAAAGTGAAATTCGTTTCAGTTTTCGTTAATATTCGTTCGGGACATTTCCCCCGGAGGCAGCAGACCTTTCTTCCCTCTTTCTCCCCTCTTTCTTCCCCTTTCTCTCCCTTTCTCCCCCTTTCTCCACCCTCTCTCCCCTTTCTCCCCCTCTCTCTCCCCTCTCTCTCCCTGAATGTAAACCCGTGTTTTCCGCGCGTCGTGTGAACCCGATCCGCTGAACTCTTCTTCTCTTGTCATTTATGGGCTTTCCTCCTTTCTTCTTCTGTGTTTCTAAACGCGGATCATCTCCCACTTTACTCTCCATCTAAGTCTCTTTGCTCCTTTACGTCGGAGCGGTTTCACGGTCATTCTGAAGCGTGAAACCGCTCCGACGGCCCTCCTTTCTCTCTCCTTTCTCTCTCCTTTAAACCCTCACGGCTCCTTATTCATGGCGACTCACTCTCTCCTTTATTTCACATTAAATCTCCCAGTTTGAGGTCTCTTTAGGGGGGGGGGGGCAGACATAATGCGGCTATTGAAGGGGAAAGGGGGGCATTGAACGCACCTTCTTTATCCTCGGTTACATGCTGCTTTCAGGGCTTGTGGGACACTTCAGCACCCGGAGAAAAACAGGGGTACAATTAAAAAGGAACTATTATCAAATAGGCCGTTTTTTTAAATCATTAATTTAGAACATTTAGCAAATTAAGAAAATTACTTAATAATATCTGAGGCACGTAAGGACAGTTTTATTGTCAAAAACTGATACGAATTTTACAAGAAAATTAATTAAATTTTTTACTAAATGTAGCATATTATTTAATCATATCAATAATTACATTGCATTTAGCTGACGCTTTTATCCAAAGCGTGAGGCCTTCTAAAATGTTTTTAAATATAACTACGGTTCTAGTTGAAGAGTTTGTAAATGAACATGAACGCAAGCTGTTGCCTGGCAACGCAATCGCACAACGTCACATCCGTTAATTCCACAACCACACACATAGATTAACATCGATTTAATACATTAATGTAGCCTTTGTTTCTGCTAAAAGAGGTGTCGACCAGCTGGGGCAACAAAACATCGGCGAAATCGAGTGTGACGATTAAAAAATAAATCATTATTATATTAATATTGACAATAACAACCGACCGTCGGGGTAGCATTTGCTTGGCACTTCCGGGTATTTCTCCACTGGTTGGGCCATGTTAACAATACCGTGTAACTGTCACGTTTGAAGGGACAAAATCGTGACATCTTCACGTCTCCCAGCATGGTAGATCGTCACATGTTCACGTCTTGCCGTGATACCGGGTTGTTCCATGGATCAGCGGCAAAAAGTGCGTGTGTATGTGACATACTTGCCAACCCTCCCGATTTCATTGCCCTCTCCCGGTCTCCTCCCGGGGTCATATTTACCCGCATTTCTCCCGATTTCTGACTAAATCTGATTTGTGAGTCACGACCTGTTTCATTCAAACATAACGCTCCAAATGTTACTGTTTCCACTCGGACTTCAATACAGCTACACCATTGTTTGGTTTCCATGGTAACGCGTCTCTTTAGTAGCCACGCAACTGAAAGTCTGAGAGGGTGTTCAGCATGGGGAGGAAGATAGTCACAGAAAACAGAAGAAGAATGGACCGACCCTCTGCTCACTCCTTTCCTGTACATTGAACAGCTCCAGCCCACACATGGCAGCGCATCCATCATCCCATCTCTCCTTGTTCCTGCTCAATACGCTCTTGTTGACAAGCTGAATGCTGACTGGCGTATGACTGAAGTAAGCGCACTTTTTGAACACACTCTCTGAAAAGTTCAAGTTATTAACTCCGGTATTTACAAAGCTGAGAAAAAGACCTTCAAAGTTTCCTCTTCTCTGGAATCCAGCGATCTGATTGATTATCAGCAAATGATCAAAGTAGTATGGAGCGAAGATATTTTCGTTTGGATTACTGGTCTGGGGAAGCTTGCGAGTGTGTGTGTGTGTGTGTGTGTGTGTGTGTGTGCATACGTGTGTGTTTGTGTATTTTTGCGTTTGTGTGTATTGTGTTTGTTTCCCGGGGAAAACACTCAGGAGAAACACCGGCTGTTGTTATGCCTGCTGTGACGTCAAGTTACTCCGTTCTCCGCTTGAGTGTTCCGCGGCATCCGCCGCTGCGAAAATGTGGGGCAGGGCTGTAAAGGGGGGGGGGGGGCAATGGCCCCCTGGCCCCCTGCTTGCGGCGCCCTTGCCATGGATGCACTGGTGGGGGAGGAGGGAGACTTGTACTCGATCCTCGGTTCCACGGGGAGCCAGTGTAGTGATTTAAGGATGGGGGTGATGTGATCATATTTGCGCACCCTCCTATCAGAGACTCTTTGGGACATGTCACTAATTAGTTAACGAGCAACAGGAGGCCGGTGACCACATCATTACATCATGATATAAAGGAATTCATTTTTCTCGATCCGAGCCGAGATCACGGCGTTCAACCGGACCGTGGTTTATTTAGACTAATTCATAAATAATAATGAATTAAATCAAATGTACAAACACTTCCTCTTTATATAAGAGAAACATATATATACTTGGTACATTATATAACATTACACACATTTTATTGAGTGTGAAATAATAATCTCTGCAGTAAAAATAAAACATTTACCTGTAACATGTTGCTGTAAAGATGATATTTAATTATGAATAAAGACACAGAATATTAATTAATAAGATGATGTTCCACTTTAAACTCAAACTGTTAAAGTGAATGGAGTTCAAAATCAGTTTCAAATTGTTCATTAGTGTTTCTGATCAAGTTTAGTTATTTAAAATAATACAATGTTATCAGAGGAGTTTAGAAACGCCCGTATCATTACCAGAACTCCTTCCACTGATCATATCACTCATAACGACTCCATCGGCTCCCGTTAAATACCGCATCCACTTCAAAGTGTTGCTCCTCACCTTCGAGGCCCTTCACACACCTCCATATCTCTCTGAACTCCTCCACACCTCCACTCCCTCTCGTGCTCTCCGGTCCTCCTCTGCTTCCAGCTCACTGTACCTTCTGCCCGCCGGACCACCATGGGGTCACGAGCCTTCAGCCGCTCTGCCCCGTCTCTGGAGCTCTCTCCCACAAGACATCCGCAACATGGACTCTCTCTCAACCTTCAAATCCTGCCTGAAAACCCACCTTTTTAAACTGGTGTATTCTATATCATAATTCCTCTACACTGATGACGTCCTTGAGAGCTTTGAAAGGCGCCCATAAATAAATGCATTATTATTATTATTATTAAAGTGCCATTTTTTAATGATATCTTGTATTTGTATTTCCTTCCAGAGGTGCAGAAGCTGTCCAGCCTGGTTCTCCCGAGCGAGGTGATCATCGCTCAGAGCTCCGTGCCAGGTAACGTTACTGTGTTCAATACGAGGTGTTTCTGTGATTCAATGTGGGTTCAAACATCGTTGTTATTATTTAGGAGCAACATTACAGTGTTTTGAAAGCATATTTCACCTTTTAGCGTCTCAGCTGTTTCTGTCATTTAAATGTAGCAGAAAAAGACATGTTTTGTTATATTTGCAAATTGTCATAAAACATTTTATTAATGTATTATCCTGTTGAGGCTATTAAAGCATCTATTAACTAAAGATGAATATGAAATAAATACAATTATTTATGATTTTTAAACGGACGAACGGAGTGTGTCTGATATCGTGAAGCGTTCACTCTAAATCATGTTCAGAAACACGCTGCAGCTTCAGAAAGGATGCAGATATAAAAGGTTCCACATGAAGAAACCTCTTCAGCAACAACTCATGCAGCGTTTAGAGAACATTCAGGGGACACTAAAGAGTGACGCACACAGCCGGGAGACCAGGGACACTAAAGAGTGACGCACACAGCGGGAGACCAGGGGACACTAAAGAGTGACGCACACAGCTGGGAGACCAGGGGACACTAAAGAGTGACACACACAGCTGGGAGACCAGGGGACACTAAAGAGTGACGCACACAGCCGGGAGACCAGGGGACACTAAAGAGTGACGCACACAGCCGGGAGACCAGGGGACACTAAAGAGTGACGCACACAGCTGGGAGACCAGGGGACACTAAAGAGTGACGCACACAGCTGGGAGACCAGGGGACACTAAAGAGTGACGCACACAGCTGGGAGACCAGGGGACACTAAAGAGTGACGCACACAGCTGGGAGACCAGGGGACACTAAAGAGTGACGCACACAGCTGGGAGACCAGGGGACACTAACAAATATAATTATAATGTATTAATAAAACGATATATTTTGTGTTCAGGAGAAGGTTTGGGGATCTTCTCGAAGACGTGGATTAAAGCAGGAACAGAGATGGGACCGTTCACCGGACGTCTGATTTCCCCTGAACACATCGACCTACAAGAACAACAACCTCATGTGGGAGGTAAACAAACACACGTTTACACACACCACACACACACAAACACACACACACACACACCACACAAACACACACACACACACACACACACACACACACACACACAACACCACACACACACACACCACACACACACACACACACACACACACACACACAAGAATCTTGAAATGCTAACTACTAATATGATATACGTACGTCTAAGTATAACTTATTAAACCCTGAAAGACTACAACGATGTTTGTAGTTAGCGTTACATATTACGATTGTGTTTCGGCCCTTACGATCAAACCGAGGTTTTCCGTTCTTCAGGTGTTTAACGAGGACGGGACGGTCGATATTTCATCGACGCGAGTCAGGAGGACCAGAGGAGCTGGATGACGTACATCAAGTGTGCGAGAACGAGCAGGAGCAGAATCTGGAGGTGGTGCAGGTCGGCAGCAGCATCTTCTACAAGGCCGTGGAGGTCAGTGTGGCTTACGAGGTTACTTGTTCTAGTGCTGAGGTTGTTCTAGTTGAGGTTGTTCTAGGTTGAGGTTGTTCTAGGTTGAGGTTGTTCTAGGTTGAGGTTGTTCTAGGCTGAGGTTGTACTAGGCTGAGGTTGTTCTAGGCTGAGGTTGTTCTAGGCTGAGGTTGTTCTAGGTGAGGTTGTTCTAGGTTGAGGTTGTTCTAGGCTGAGGTGTCTAGGCTGAGGTTGTTCTAGGCTGAGGTTGTACTAGGCTGAGGTTGTTCTAGGTTGAGGTTGTTCTAGACTGAGGTTGTTCTAGGCTGAGGTTGTTCTAGGCTGAGGTTGTTCTAGGCTGAGGTTGCACTAGGCTGAGGTTGTTCTAGGCTGAGTTGTTCTAGGCTGAGGTTGTTCTAGGCTGAGGTTGTGCTAGGCTGAGGTTGTTCTAGGCCACCCCGGAGGTCCAAGTTAACCTGACATGTTTCCATCTTAAGCTTTGTCAGTTCGTTAGTTTCCTAACGGACGTAATGTAACAGCTGTAACGGTTGTAGCTGTTTCTCAGACGCGGGGGGATACTGACTTGTTGTGAAAAGTAACTACAATTCTACCCGTGATATACGTCATTATATCACGGCTAAGAACAATCAGATCGCTTGATTTGACTTATCCGTTTTATAATTATTTATTATCTTTTAAATATTATTATTATTATATTATAACAGTGCTGTAGAGGTCATTGAACGCACCGCCTCCTGTCCACTGACGCAGAGTTTCTGAATTTATTTATAAAGCTCATTGTATTGCTGATGGTTGTGCTGCACATGATTTACAACGCAAGATATTATTATATTTCAAATGCATGTTCTTCAAAGTCCTTCATACGAGGCAGCTTGTTATAATTTAGTCATATTTAGTCGTATAAAATTATGTAAATTAAATATACGTTCCCGGTAAAATGAGTGACCTTTGAATCAATTTCAGTAATAGAAGAATTAAAGAGGCAGTTAGATCAGGACATTCAAAATGAAGATGCAGGAGTGTGTGTGTGTGGTGTGTGTGTGTGTGTGTGTGTGTGTGTGTGTGTGTGTGTGTGTGTGTGTGTTGTGTGTGTGTGTGTGTGTGTGTGTTGTGTGTGTGTGTGTGTGTGTGTGTGGTGTACCCTACCATTTTACTGACTACCCACCGTCATTACACGTGTGGTGGTGGGAGTGTGTCGCCCTCTGCTGGAAGACTATATGTATTTATTTGATGGTGAACATGGACTTGTATTCACCATGAAAACTCCCCGCCTCATTATGACATCAACACAATTATCTTTGACATTATAAGTTCTCTGACATGTTGTGTTTACAGATGCAAATGAGGTGTAATATTTGGAGAGATCTCCAGACACAAAACAGAGACAGTTAGTAAAACAAAATGATTAGATGTTTCCTTTCACTTCAGTTAAATAGAAGACATGTTATTAAAGATAAATATGAGAAACAGACATGACAACGTTTGGTCCCTAACAACACGTTTCCTCTCCTCAGACGATTCCTCCGGACCAGGAGCTCCTCGTGTGGTACGGAAACTCCCACAACACGTTCCTGGGAATACCGGGAATACCTGGAGGAGACGAAGAGCAGACCAAGAAGACAAAGACAGGTAAACATGATTTTATTATCTGTAAATTAATCCATGAATGTGGAGATCTTTTATTTCACCTGTTTTTACGTCATAATCACAGCAGAGAAAATTATTCAAATCAGTTTTTCTCCCTTGCCTCTCAGGGCTTCTGTACAATAATTAAAATATCCGATGGTTTAAAACCTGCAGGAATGAGTCTGAAACCCAGACAGTCGCATTGTATCACTTCCTGTCCCCTCCTCTAAAAGTCAATGGTTTTCTGAATGTGTTTTTGGTTGTTATCCTGCAATAAAGTCATCACGCCCAACATTAGCCACCTTTAGCTTAGCGGTGGTGACGTGAAGTCATGTGACCGTGCTGTAGTTCCTTTATAGCCCAACATTAGCCTCCTTTAGCTTAGCGGTGGTGACGTGAAGTCATGTGACCGTGCTGTAGTTCCTTTATAGCCCAACATTAGCCACCTTTAGCTTAGCGGTGGTGACCTGAAGTCATGTGACCGTGCAGTAGTTCCTTTATAGCCCAACATTAGCCTCCTTTAGCTTAGCGGTGGTGAAGTGAAGTCATGTGACCGTGCTGTAGTTCCTTTATAGCCCAACATTAGCCACCTTTAGCTTAGCGGTGGTGACGTGAAGTCATGTGACCGTGCTGTAGTTCCTTTATAGCCCAACATTAGCCTCCTTTAGCTTAGCGGTGGTGACGTGAAGTCATGTGACCGTGCTGTAGTTCCTTTATAGCCCAACATTAGCCACCTTTAGCTTAGCGTGGTGATGTGAAGTCATGTGACCGTGCTGTAGTTACTTTATAGCCCAATATTAGCCACCTTTAGCTTAGCGGTGGTGACGTGAAGTCGTGTGACCGTGCTGTAGTTCCTTTATAGCCCAACATTAGCCTCCTTTAGCTAGCGGTGGTGATGAAGTCATGTGACCGTGCTGTAGTTCCTTTATAGCCCAACATTAGCCACCTTTAGCTTAGCGGTGGTGACGTGAAGTCATGTGACCGTGCTGTAGTTCCTTTATAGCCCAACATTAGCCACCTTTAGCTTAGCGGTGGTGATGTGAAGTCATGTGACCGTGCTGTAGTTCCTTTATAGCCCAACATTAGCCACCTTTAGCTTAGCGGTGGTGACGTGAAGTCATGTGACCGTGCTGTAGTTCCTTTATAGCCCAACATTAGCCTCCTTTAGCTTAGCATTCAACGTTTGTTTAACACGGAGATTATTTTCTACATAATCCAAAATCAGATGGAGAAATCCCATTGGACCAGGGAGATGCTGCCTTCAGGGTCCACTACAGAAATGCCACATCCCTGCACCGCTCTATAATCCCTCCTCTTCCTCCTCCAGATGAGTTCCACACCTGTGAAGGCTCCTCCTCCTCTTCCTCCTCCTGCTCTTCCTCCTCCTCTTCCTCCTCCTCCATCAGTGTTGGTCGCATGCGTTGCGTAATCTGTCATCGCGGGTTCAACTCCCGCAGCAACCTCCGCTCTCACATGAGGATTCACACGCTGGACAAACCTTCGTCTGCCGCTTCTGCAACAGACGCTTCAGCCAGTCGTCGACTCTGAGGAACCCACGTGCGCCTGCACACCGGAGAGCGACCGTACAAGTGCCTCGTCTGCCAGTCCGCCTACTCCCAGCTGGCCGGGCTGCGCGCGCATCAGAAGAGCGCCCGGCACCGGCCATCTGCAGACGCCAATGCTAAGGCTAAGCCATCGCTATCGCTAACGCCGCCGCGGGGGAGGGAACATGATGGTGCACTCCCCTCAGAATCACCCCCCCCAGCTGAGCATGCCTCACCCAGCCTCTCTGGTTCACACATCCCCACCATGGTGCTGTGAGAGGCATCACTGAACAAGAACGACTGAATGATACATTTGTCAGCAGTTTAAACACGTTGTTAAAGTTGTAAATTGAAAACAGATCAACAAAAAAGCTGGCTAGGTTTAGCTCAATATTGTGGTTGAAACTATTGATCAATCAACGCTAAAAATGACGTGCTTGTGAACTAAACTCCATGCAGTCACAGTTGAAGGGTAACGTATCTTACCCGGGTAACGTCAGAAACCGTAGAAGTCCTGTTAAAGTTGTACTATTGAAAACAGATCAACAGATGTTTTAATTCCTCCTGGCTAGGTTCAGCTAAACTTCGTGGTTCGCCTTCCAAGAGGTACGTTTAATATGTGACGGACGTACATTGAGCCAGATTATTCGTACATCATGAATCCTCTGACGTTACCATTCACAGAACCTGCATCGTTGGAGCAAAGAAACCCTGGCTAGGTTAGATAAAGATTTTGGTTTGGCTTAGAGTACGCTTTTGAAGTACCCGAATACTGACGTTCCCATTGAACTAAAGTCCATCCAGTCGCAGACGAAGGGTAACGTTACGTATCTTATCCCTCAGAACCGTAGAAGTTTGAACACGTGGTTTTGGTTGTAAATGGAAACAAGACTACTTGGTTGAGATTAGAAACAACATTGGGTTTCGGCCATATACCCCCCATGGTGCTGTGAGAGGGCAGACGTGAGTCACAGCAGAACAATAACTAGTGAATTATACATTTGAACCAAACTGCGTCCTCAATAACCGTAAAGGTAACGTCAGCAGTTTTAAAAACGTGGTTAAAGTTTTTGAAAAAGATCACCAGATTTTTAAATCCGGTTGAACTAAACATCGTGGTTTGAAACATTTAAAAAAAAAGCCAGATTAGTCGTACGTCATGGATCCTCTTACGTTCCCATTCAACGAACCTGCATCATTGTCCTTGGTATCGCCAGTAAACCCTTTCCTCTAGCGTTGGCTATAAAGGACGATTGATCACTAGGGCACAGTGACATCACGCTTCAGTAGCTTTAAGGTGTTAGTGTACACACCTAAGATTATATCGCACCATAATTGGGTGCCAAGTGTAGATTAATTAGAGGATTTATTAAATTATTAAGCACTAAGCATATGTACTTATTTAGAGTAGGCATCATAGTATTTATAATAAAAGGTAGGAGGACTGCATTTTGAAAAGCGCTTTTATTTTGCAATTAACGCCACAGCTGGACGTGGATTCAGCTGGGTGAACACACACACACACACACACACACACACACACACACACACACACACACACACATTACGCTCGTTCTTCACACTGATCCTTAAAACGTTGCATGCTGGGACGTTGTTAGCCCTATCAGTGTCTGTGAGACGTGGTGCGTTGCTCTGCATGCTGCTCTCGGTAACGTTTTAAGTATGTGTGTGTGATGGAAACTCAACGTCAGAGGAAGAATGCATCGTACTGATTGTTGGTCCATTCTCGTGACACAAACACACTTATATTAGGGCTGTGCAATTAATCGTATTTTAATCTCGATTACGATTTTGGCTTGCAACGATTACGAAAACAACGAAATAAAACGATTATTATTTTTATTAAAAAAAAAAAAAATGTGATTATTATTTTTTAATATTTTTTTTGATGGTTTTCAGTTGAATTATACTTTAAGTTCAGGGTAATCAACTGTTAAAAACATACTGTTCACATTTTATTTTTCAATAAATGGATGTTTTCAAAGTAAATGGCTAATCGTTTTTAATAATCATGATATCAATTATTGACCAAAATAATCGTGATTTGATTTTTGGCATAATCGCACAGCCCTACTTTATATCCTGTGCATTAAGTGTGTTGGCTGCAGTGGAAGGTGAAGCATTATTGCTGTGTTGTCATGTCTCTGAAAGTCTAACAATAAGCAGATCCTCCCGTATCCTACAAAGTCAGATTGCAGTGTTTTTTAATGGAGTCTAGCGGCTTAGAAGTGCATGAAAATGTACGTAAGCAACACTTAAAAATAACAACAAATACCAGTTGGTATCCACGATATTTAGGATGCTTCCACAGCTTCAGCTTGCCGTCAGATTAGGGCTGTGCAATTAATCGTATTTTAATCTCGATTACGATTGGCTTGCAACGATCACGAAAACAATGTAATCGAATAAAACGATATTATTTTTATTATTAAAAAAAAAAAAAAATGTAATATTTTTTTTTTATTGTTTTTTTGTTGAATTATACTTAAAGTTCAGGGTAATCAACTGTTAAAAACATACTGTTCACATTTTTTTTTCAATATATGGATGTTTTCAAAGTAAATGGATAATCGTTTTTAATAATCGTGATATCAATTATTGACCAAAATAATCGTGATTATGATTTTTGCCATAATCGCACAGCCCTACGTCAGATAGTCCTCTACGCTCTCGTGATTTAACGTCACCGAACACGGGATCTACCGCCAATACCTGAGTGTTTTGAGTTGATGTGAAACACAGCTGGGAAACTACAGAATGACAATGCATTATATCAGCGTATAATAATAGCGTGCGTCTATGAACAAGATCTTCTTTTCGCTGCATGCTAACAGGGTCGTCTCTAAAAACTCAGATGTGTAATTATTATGAATGATATTATTATTCTCTGTTAACCCCAAATTGGGTCTGAGCGGGTTCAGGTGAGACACTGACTCTCTGTGTCCACTTGACCTGTGTTCAATGATCAGAGTGATGGATCAGGAGCTCAGCTGTTAGCAGCTTCTCTCCATGTGATGTACATAAACTGTCAGAGTAATAATCATGTGAATATAATGTGCTTTGAGCATTTTAAGAAATTAATTCAACCGTCACTTTATCAGACGTCACATGTGTGAAAGTATGTTGAGTTAAAGGACGTTGTATTTGAGCGTATATACTCCTAATAAAGTATCACTAAAGTCTGTCTGTGTGTTTTATACGTATAATTAAGATCCAGCTGAACAACCAACCAGCACCAGGCCCAATGTACAAGGTGAGAGACACAGTACTACTGTAGGTACACTATACAAGGTGAGAGAGACACAAGTACTACTGTAGTACACATATCAAGGTGAGAAGAGACACAAGTACTACTGTAGGTACAAATATACAAGGTGAGAGACACAAGTACTACTGTAGGTACACATATACAAGGTGAGAGAGACACAAGTACTACTGTAGGTACAAATATACAAGGTGAGAGAGACACAAGTACTACTGTAGGTACAAATATACAAGGTGAGAGAGACACAAGTACTACTGTAGGTACACAGATACAAGGTGAGAGAGACACAAGTACTACTGTAGGTACACATATACAAGGTGAGAGAGACACAAGTACTACTGTAGGTACACATATACAAGGTGAGAGAGACACAAGTACTACTGTAGGTACACATATACAAGGTGAGAGAGACACAAGTACTACTGTAGGTACAAATATACAAGGTGAGAGAGACACAAGTACTATGTAGGTCTACAAAATATACAAGGTGAGAGACACAAGTACTATGTAGGTACACATATACAAGGTGAGAGGACACAAGTACTACTGTAGGTACCATATACAAGGTGAGAGAGACACAAGTACTACTGTAGGTACACATATACAAGGTGAGAGAGACACAAGTACTACTGTAGGTACACATATACAAGGTGAGAGAGACACAAGTACTACTGTAGTACAAATATACAAGGTGAGAGAGACACAAGTACTACTGTAGGTACACATATACAAGGTGAGAGAGACACAAGTACTACTGTAGGTACAAATATACAAGGTGAGAGAGACACAAGTACTACTGTAGGTACACATATACAAGGTGAGAGAGACACAAGTACTACTGTAGGTACACATATACAAGGTGAGAGAGACACAAGTACTACTATAGGTACAAATATACAAGGTGAGAGAGACACAAGTACTACTGTAGGTACAAATATACAAGGTGAGAGAGACACAAGTACTACTGTAGGTACAAATATACAAGGTGAGAGAGACACAAGTACTACTGTAGGTACAAATATACAAGGTGAGAGAGACACAAGTACTACTGTAGGTACACATATACAAGGTGAGAGAGCACAAGTACTACTGTAGGTACAAATATACAAGGTGAGAGAGACACAAGTACTACTGTAGGTACAAATATACAAGGTGAGAGAGACACAAGTACTACTGTAGGTACACATATACAAGGTGAGAGAGACACAAGTACTACTGTAGGTACACATATACAAGGTGAGAGACACAAGTACTACTGTAGGTACACATATACAAGGTGAGAGACACAAGTACTACTGTAGGTACAAATATACAAGGTGAGAGAGACACAAGTACTACTGTAGGTACACATATACAAGGTGAGAGACACAAGTACTACTGTAGGTACAAATATACAAGGTGAGAGACACAAGTCTACTGTAGGTACACATATACAAGGTCAGAGAGACACAAGTACTACTGTAGGTACAAATATACAAGGTGAGAGAGACACAAGTACTACTGTAGGTACAAATATACAGGTGAGAGAGACACAAGTACTACTGTAGGTACACATATACAAGGTGAGAGAGACACAAGTACTACTGTAGGTACAAATATACAAGGTGAGAGAGACACAAGTACTACTGTAGGTACACATATACAAGGTGAGAGAGACACAAGTACTACTGTAGGTACAAATATACAAGGTGAGAGAGACACAAGTATACTGTAGGTACAAATATACAAGGTGAGAGAGACACAAGTACTACTGTAGGTACAAATATACAAGGTGAGAGAGACACAAGTACTACTGTAGGTACAATATACAAGGTGAGAGAGACACAAGTACTGGAGGTACACATATACAAGGTGAGAGAGACAAAGTACTACTGTAGGTACACATATACAAGTGAGAGAGACACAAGTACTACTGTATGTACACATATACAAGGTGAGAGAGACACAAGTACTACTGTAGGTACAATATATACTGTCAGAGAGACAAAGTACTACTGTAGGTACACATATACAAGGTGAGAGAGACAAGTACTACTGTAGGTACACATATCAAGGTGAGAGAGACACAAGTACTACTGTAGGTACACATATACAAGGGGAGAGAGACACAAGTACTACTGTAGGTACAACTATACAAGGTGAGAGAGACAAGTACTACTGTAGGTACAAATATACAAGGTGAGAGAGACAAGTACTACTGTAGGTACAAATATACAAGGTGAGAGAGCACAAGTACTACTGTAGGTACCATATACAAGGTGAGAGAGACACAAGTACTACTGTAGGTACCATATACAAGGTGAGAGAGACACAAGTACTACTGTAGGTACACATATACAAGGTGAGAGAGACACAAGTACTACTGTAGGTACACATATACAAGGTGAGAGAGACACAAGTACTACTGTAGGTACACATATACAAGGTGAGAGAGACACAAGTACTACTGTAGGTACAAATATACAAGGTGAGAGAGGACACAAGTACTACTGTAGGTACAACTATACAAGGTGAGAGAGACACAAGTACTACTGTAGGTACAAATATACAAGGTGAGAGAGACACAAGTACTACTGTAGGTACAAATATACAAGGTGAGAGAGACACAAGTACTACTGTAGGTACAACTATACAAGGTGAGAGAGACACAAGTACTACTGTAGGTACAAATATACAAGGTGAGAGAGACACAAGTATACTGTAGGTACAATATACAAGGTGAGAGAGACAAGTACTACTGTAGGTACACATATACAGGTGAGAGAGACACAAGCTACTGTAGGTACACATATACAAGGTGAGAGAGACACAAGTACTACTGTAGGTACAAATATACAAGGTGAGAGAGACACAAGTACTACTGTAGGTACACATATACAAGGTGAGAGAGACACAAGTACTACTGTAGGTACAAATATACAAGGTGAGAGAGCACAAGTACTACTGTAGGTACACATATACAAGGTGAGAGAGACACAAGTACTACTGTAGGTACAAATATACAAGGTGAGAGAGACACAAGTACTACTGTAGGTACACATATACAAGGTGAGAGAGACACAAGTACTACTGTAGGTACAAATATACAAGGTGAGAGAGACACAAGTACTACTGTAGGTACACATATACAAGGTGAGAGAGACACAAGTACTACTGTAGGTACACATATACAAGGTGAGAGAGACACAAGTACTACTGTAGTACACATATACAAGGTGAGAGAGACACAAGTACTACTGTAGGTACAAATATACAAGGTGTGAGAGAGACACAAGTACTACTGTAGGTACAATATACAAGGTGAGAGAGACACAGTACTACTGTAGGACAAATATACAAGGTGAGAGAGACACAAGTACTACTGTAGGTACACATATACAAGGTGAGAGAGACACAAGTACTAGTAGGTACACATATACAAGGTGAGAGAGACACAAGTACTACTGTAGGTACACATATACAAGGTCAGAGAGACACAAGACTACTGTAGGTACACATATACAAGGTGAGAGAGCACAGTACTACTGTAGGTACACATATATACTCTCAGAGAGACACAAGTACTACTGTAGGTACATATATACAAGGTCAGAGAGACACAAGTACTACTGTAGGTACACATATACAAGGTGAGAGAGACACAAGTACTGTAGGTACACATATATAAGTGAGAGGACACAAGTATACTGTAGGTACAAATATAACAAGGTGAGAGAGACACAAGTACTACTGTAGGTACACATATACAAGGTGAGAGAGACACAAGTACTACTGTAGGTACACATATACAAGGTGAGAGAGACACAAGTACTACTGTAGGTACACATATACAAGGTGAGAGAGACACAAGTACTACTGTAGGTACAAATATACAAGGTGAGAGAGACACAAGTACTACTGTAGGTACACATATACAAGGTGAGAGAGACTAAAGTACTACTGTAGGTACAACTATACAAGGTGAGAGAGAGACACAAGTACTACTGTAGGTACATATACAAGGTGAGAGAGACACAAGTACTACTGTAGGTACACATATATAAGGTGAGAGAGACACAAGTACTACTGTAGGTACACATATACAAGGTGAGAGAGACACAAGTACTACTGTAGGTACACATACAAGGTCAGAGAGACACAAGTACTACTGTAGGTACACATATACAAGGTGAGAGAGACACAAGTACTACTGTAGGTACACATATACAAGGTGAGAGAGACACAAGTACTACTGTAGGTACAAATATACAAGGTGAGAGAGACACAAGTACTACTGTAGGTACAAATATACAAGGTGAGAGAGACACAAGTACTACTGTAGGTACAAATATACAAGGTGAGAGAGACACAAGTACTACTGTAGGTACAATATACAAGGTGAGAGAGACACAAGTACTACTGTAGGTACAAATATACAAGGTGAGAGAGACACAAGTACTACTGTAGGTACACATATACAAGGTGAGAGAGACACAAGTACTACTGTAGTACAAATTACAAGGTGAGAGAGACACAAGTACTACTGTAGGTACAAATATACAAGGTGAGAGAGACACAAGTACTACTGTAGGTACAAATATACAAGGTGAGAGAGACAAAGTACTACTGTAGGTACAACTATACAAGGTTGAGAGAGACACAAGTACTACTGTAGTACAAATATACAAGGTGGAGAGAGGACACAAGTACTACTGTAGGTACAAATATACAAGGTGAGAGAGACACAAGTACTACGTAGGTACAACTATACAAGGTGAGAGAGACACAAGTACTCCTGTAGGTACAAATATACAAGGTGAGAGAGACACAAGTACTACTGTAGGTAAACTATACAAGGTGAGAGAGACACAAGTACTACTGTAGTACAAATATACAAGGTGAGAGAGACACCAAGTACTACTGTAGGTACACATATACAAGGTGAGAGAGACACAAGTACTACTGTAGTACACATATACAAGGTGAGAGAGACACAAGTACTACTGTAGGTACAATATAACCAGGTGAGAGAGACACAAGTACTACTGTAGGTAACATATACAAGGTGAGAGAGACACAAGTACTACTGTAGGTACAAATATACAAGGTGAGAGAGACACAAGTACTACTGTAGTACACATATACAAGGTGAGAGAGACACAAGTACTACTGTAGGTACAAATATACAAGGTGAGAGAGACACAAGTACTATGTAGGTAACATATACAAGGTGAGAGAGACACAAGTACTACTGTAGGTACAAATATACAAGGTGAGAGAGACACAAGTACTACTGTAGGTACACATATACAAGGTGAGAGAGACACAAGTACTACTGTAGGTACACATATACAAGGTGAGAGAGACACAAGTACTACTGTAGGTACACATATACAAGGTGAGAGAGACACAAGTACTACTGTAGGTACAAATATACAAGGTGAGAGAGACACAAGTACTACTGTAGGTACAAATATACAAGGTGAGAGAGACACAAGTACTACTGTAGGTACACATATACAAGGTGAGAGAGACACAAGTACTACTGTAGGTACACATATACAAGGTGAGAGAGACACAAGTACTACTGTAGGTTACACATATACAAGGTGAGAGAGACACAAGTACTACTGTAGGTACAATATACAAGGTGAGAGAGACACAAGTACTACTGTAGGTACACATATACAAGGTGAGAGAGACACAAGTACTACTGTAGGTACAAATATACAAGGTGAGAGAGACACAAGTACTACTGTAGGTACACATATACAAGGTGAGAGAGACACAAGTACTACTGTAGGTACAAATATATACTGTCAGAGAGACACAAGTACTACTGTAGGTACACATATACAAGGTGAGAGAGACACAAGTACTACTGTAGGTACACATATACAGGTGAGAGACACAAGTACTACTGTAGGTACAACATATACAAGGTGAGAGAGACACAAGTACTACTAGTCGGTACAAATATACAGGTGAGAGAGACACAAGTACTACTGTAGGTACACATATACAAGGTGAGAGAGACACAAGTACTACTGTAGGTACACATATACAAGGTGCGAGAGACACAAGTACTACTGTAGGTACACATATACAAGGTGGAGAGACACAAGTACTACTGTAGGTACACATATACAGGTGAGAGAGACACAAGTACTACTGTAGGTACAAATATACAAGGTGAGAGAGACACAGTACTACTGTAGTACAACTATACAAGGTGAGAGAGACACAAGTAACTACTGTAGGTACAAATATACAAGGTGAGAGAGACACAAGTACTACTGTAGGTACAAATATACAAGGTGAGAGAGACACAAGTACTACTGTAGGTACAACTATACAAGGTGAGAGAGACACAAGTACTCCTGTAGGTACAAATATACAAGGTGAGAGAGACACAAGTACTACTGTAGGTACAACTATACAAGGTGAGAGAGACACAAGTACTACTGTAGGTACAAATATACAAGGTGAGAGAGACACAAGTACTACTGTAGGTACAAATATACAAGGTGAGAGAGACACAAGTACTACTGTAGGTACACATATACAAGGTGAGAGAGACACAAGTACTACTGTAGGTACATATACAAGGTGAGAGAGACACAAGTACTACTGTAGGTACAAATATACAAGGTGAGAGAGACACAAGTACTACTGTAGGTACACATATACAAGGTGAGAGAGACACAAGTACTACTGTAGGTACAAATATACAAGGTGAGAGAGACACAAGTATACTGTAGGTACCATATACAAGGTGAGAGAGACACAAGTACTACTGTAGGTACAAATATACAAGGTGAGAGAGACACAAGTACTACTGTAGGTACACATATACAAGGTGAGAGAGACACAAGTACTACTGTAGGTACAAATATACAAGGTGAGAGAGACACAAGTACTACTGTAGGTACACATATACAAGGTGAGAGAGACACAAGTACTACTGTAGGTACACATATACAAGGTGAGAGAGACACAAGTACTACTGTAGGTACAATATACAAGGTGAGAGAGACACAAGTACTACTGTAGGTACAAATATACAAGGTGAGAGAGACACAAGTACTACTGTAGGTACAAATACAAGGTGAGAGAGACACAAGTACTACTGTAGGTACACATATACAAGGTGAGAGAGACACAAGTACTACTGTAGTACACATATACAAGGTGAGAGAGACACAAGTACTACTGTAGTACACATATACAAGTCAGAGAGACACAAGTACTACTGTAGGTACACATATACAGGTGAGAGAGACACAAGTACTACTGTAGGTACAAATATACAGGTGGAGAGGACACAAGTACTACTGTAGGTACACATATACAAGGTGAGAGAGACACAAGTACTACTGTAGGTACACATATACAAGGTGAGAGAGACACAAGTACTACTGTAGGTACACATATACAAGGTGAGAGAGACACAAGTACTACTGTAGGTACAAATATACAGGGAGAGAGAACAAGTACTACTGTAGGTACACATACAAGGTGAGAGAGACACAAGTACTACTGTAGGTACAATATACAAGGTGAGAGCGCCACAAGTACTACTGTAGGTACACATATACAAGGTGAGAGAGACACAAGTACTACTGTAGGTACAAATAATACTGTCAGAGAGACACAAGTACTACTGTAGGTACACATATACAAGGTGAGAGAGACACAAGTACTACTGTAGGTACACATATACAAGGTGAGAGAGACACAAGTACTACTGTAGGTAACCATATACAAGGGGAGAGGACACAGTACTACTGTAGGTACAACTATACAAGGTGAGAGAGACACAAGTACTACTGTAGGTACAAATATACAAGGTGAGAGAGACACAAGTACTACTGTAGGTACAAAATACAAGGTGAGAGAGACACAAGTACTACTGTAGGTACACATATACAAGGTGAGAGAGACCACAAGTACTACTGTAGGTACACATATACAAGGTGAGAGAGACACAAGTACTACTGTAGGTACACATATACAAGGTGAGAGAGACACAAGTACTACTGTAGGTACACATATACAAGGTGAGAGAGACACAAGTACTACTGTAGGTACAAATATACAAGGTGAGAGAGACACAAGTATACTGTAGGTACAACTATAAAGGTGAGAGAGACACAAGTACTACTGTAGGTACAAATATACAAGGTGAGAGAGACACAAGTACTACTGTAGGTACAAATATACAAGGTGAGAGAGACACAAGTACTACTGTAGGTACAACTATACAAGGTGAGAGACACAAGTACTCCTGTAGGTACAAATATACAAGGTGAGAGAGACACAAGTACTACTGTAGGTACAACTATACAAGGTGAGAGAGACACAAGTACTACTGTAGGTACAAATATACAGGTGAGAGAGACACAAGTACTACTGTAGGTACAAATATAAGGTGAGAGAGACACCAAGTACTACTGTAGTACACATATACAAGGTGAGAGAGACACAAGTACTACTGTAGGTACACATATACAAGGTAGAGAGACACAAGTACTACTGTAGGTACAAATATACAAGGTGAGAGAGACACAAGTACTACTGTAGGTACACATATACAAGGTGAGAGAGACACAAGTACTACTGTAGGTACACATATACAAGGTGAGAGAGACACAAGTACTATGTAGGTACAATATACAAGGTGAGAGAGACACAAGTACTACTGTAGGTACACATATACAAGGTGAGAGAGACACAAGTACTACTGTAGGTACACATATACAAGGTGAGAGAAACACAAGTACTACTGTAGGTACACATATACAAGGTGAGAGAGACACAGTACTACTGTAGTACACATATATACTCTCAGAGAGACACAAGTACTACTGTAGTACAAATATACAAGGTCAGAGAGACACAAGTACTACTGTAGGTACACATATACAAGGTGAGAGAGACACAAGTACTACTGTAGGTACACATATACAAGGTCAGAGAGACACAAGTATACTGTAGGTACACATATACAAGGTGAGAGAGACACAAGTACTACTGTAGGTACAATATACAAGGTGAGAGAGACACAAGTACTACTGTAGGTACACATATACAAGGTGAGAGACACAAGTACTACTGTAGGTACAAATATACAAGGTGAGAGAGACACAAGTACTACTGTAGGTACACATACAAGGTGAGAGAGACACAAGTACTACTGTAGGTACACATATACAAGGTCAGAGAGACACAAGTACTACTGTAGGTACACATATACAAGGTGAGAGAGACACGTACTACTGTAGGTACACATATACAAGGTCAGAGAGACAAAGTACTACTGTAGGTACAAATATACAAGGTGAGAGAGACACAAGTACTACTGTAGGTACAAATATACAAAGGTGAGAGAGACACAAGTACTACTGTGGTACAAAATACAAGGTCAGAGAGACACAAGTACTACTGTAGGTACACATATACAAGGTGAGAGAGACACAAGTACTACTGTAGGTACACATATACAAGGTGAGAGAGACACAAGTACTACTGTAGGTACACATATACAAGGTGAGAGAGACACAAGTACTACTGTAGGTACACATATACAAGGTGAGAGAGACACAAGTACTACTGTAGGTACACATATACAAGGTGTGAGAGAGACACAAGTACTACTGTAGGTACACATATACAAGGTGAGAGAGACACAAGTACTGGAGGTACACATATATACTCTCAGAGACACCAAGTACTACTGTAGGTACAAATATACAAGGTGAGAGAGACACAAGTACTACTGTAGGTACAAATATACAAGGTGAGAGAGACACAAGTACTACTGTAGGTACAAATATATAAGGTGAGAGAGACACAAGTACTACGTAGGTACAAATATACAAGGTGGAGAGACACAAGTACTACTGTAGGTACAACTATACAAGGTGAGAGAGACACAAGTACTACTGTAGGTACACATATATACTCTCAGAGAGACACAAGTACTACTGTAGGTACAACTATACAAGGTGAGAGAGACACAAGTACTACTGTAGGTACACATATATACTCTCAGAGAGACACAAGTACTACTGTAGGTACACATATACAAGGTGAGAGAGACACAAGTACTACTGTAGGTACAAATATATACTCTCAGAGAGACACAGTACTACTGTAGGTACACATATACACTCTCAGAGAGACACAAGTACTACTGTAGTACAATATACAAGGTGAGAGAGACACAAGTACTACTGTAGGTACAAATATATACTCTCAGAGAGACACAGTACTACTGTAGGTACACATATACAAGGTGAGAGAGACACAAGTACTACTGTAGGTACAAATATACAAGGTCAGAGAGACACAAGTACTACTGTAGGTACACATATACAAGGTGAGAGAGACACAAGTACTACTGTAGGTACACATATACAAGGTGAGAGAGACACAAGTACTACTGTAGGTACACATATATACTCTCAGAGAGACACAAGTACTACTGTAGGTACACATATACAAGGTGAGAGAGACACAAGTACTACTGTAGGTACACATATACAAGGTGAGAGAGAGACAAGTACTACTGTAGGTACACATATACAAGTTGAGAGAGACACAAGTACTACTGTAGGTACAAATATACAAGGTGAGAGAGACACAAGTACTACTGTAGGTACAAATATACAAGGTGAGAGAGACACAAGTACTACTGTAGGTACAAATATACAAGGTGAGAGAGACACAAGTACTACTGTAGGTACACATATACAAGGGAGAGAGACACAAGTACTATGTAGGTACAAATATACAAGGTGAGAGAGACACAAGTACTACTGTAGGACACATATACAAGGTGAGAGAGACACAAGTACTACTGTAGGTACACATATACAAGGTGAGAGAGACACAAGTACTACTGTAGGTACACATATACAAGGTGAGAGAGACACAAGTACTACTGTAGGTACACATATACAAGGTGAGAGAGACACAAGTACTACTGTAGGTACAAATATACAAGGTCAGAGAGACACAAGTACTACTGTAGGTACAAATATACAAGGTGAGAGAGACACACGTACTACTGTAGGTACAAATATACAAGGTGAGAGAGACACAAGTACTACTGTAGGTACAAATATACAAGGTGAGAGAGACACAAGTACTACTGTAGGTACACATATACAAGGTGAGAGAGACAAGTTACTACTGTAGGTACACATATACAAGGTGAGAGAGACACAAGTACTACTGTAGGTACACATATACAAGGTGAGAGAGACACAAGTACTACTGTAGGTACAAATATACAAGGTGAGAGACACAAGTACTACTGTAGGTACAAATACAAGGTGAGAGGACACAAGTACTACTGTAGGTACAAATATACAAGGTGAGAGAGACACAAGTACTACTGTAGGTACAAATATACAAGGTGAGAGAGACACAAGTACTACTGTAGGTACACATATACAAGGTGAGAGAGACACAAGTACTACTGTAGGTACACATATACAAGGTGACAGAGACACAAGTACTACTGTAGGTACATATACAAGGTGAGAGAGACACAAGTACTACTGTAGGTACACATATACAAGGTGAGAGAGACACAAGTACTACTGTAGGTACACATATACAAGGTGAGAGAGACACAAGTACTACTGTAGGTACACATATACAAGGTGAGAAAGACACAAGTACTACTGTAGGTACACATATACAAGGTGAGAGAGACACAAGTACTACTGTAGGTACAAATATACAAGGTGAGAGAGACACAAGTACTACTGTAGGTACAAATATACAAGGTGAGAGAGACACAAGTACTACTGTAGGTACACATATACAAGGTCAGAGAGACACAAGTACTACTGTAGGTACAAATATACAAGGTGAGAGAGACACAAGTACTACTGTAGGTACAAATATACAAGGTGAGAGAGACACAAGTACTGGAGGTACACATATATACTCTCAGAGACACAAGTACTACTGTAGGTACAAATATACAAGTGAGAGAGACACAAGTACTACTGTAGGTACAAATATACAAGGGAGAGAGACACAAGTACTACTGTAGTACATATACAAGGTGAGAGAGACACAAGTACTACTGTAGGTACAAATATACAAGGTGAGAGAGACACAAGTACTACTGTAGGTACACATATACAAGGTGAGAGAGACACAAGTACTACTGTAGGTACACATATACAAGGTGAGAGAGACACAAGTACTACTGTAGGTACACATATACACTCTCAGAGAGACACAAGTACTACTGTAGGTACAAACTATACAAGGTGAGAGAGACACAAGTACTACTGTAGGTATACATATACATAGAGGTGGGAGAAGTACACAGGTCTGTACTTGAGTAGAAGTAGAAGTACATGGTAGATCAGGGGGGTCCAAACGTTTTTCAGCGAGGGCCACATACAGAGAAACATAGGAAGGTCTGGGCGCTCTCCAGAGGTGTATCGCTCATAAGAGCCAGGTACGTAAGTGAGCTCATAGAGGATGACGTGAAGGTACGTGAAGCCTCATGAGCTCAGGTATAAGTTAGCAGAGAGGATGACGTGAAGGTACGTGAAGCCTCATGAGCTCAGGTATAAGTTAGCAGAGACGATGACGTGAAGGTACGTGAAGCCTCATGAGCTCAGGTATAAGTTAGCAGAGACGATGACGTGAAGGTACGTGAAGCCTCATGAGCTCAGGTATAAGTTAGCAGAGAGGATGACGTGAAGGTACGTGAAGCCTCATGAGCTCAGGTATAAGTTAGCAGAGAGGATGACGTGAAGGTACGTGAAGCCTCATGAGCTCAGGTATAAGTTAGCAGAGAGGATGACGTGAAGGTACGTGAAGCCTCATGAGCTCAGGTATAAGTTAGCAGACGATGACGTGAAGGTACGTGAAGCCTCATGAGCTCAGGTATAAGTTAGCAGAGACGATGACGTGAAGGTCGTGAAGCCTCATGAGCTCAGGTAAGTTAGCAGAGAGATGACGTGAAGGTACGTGAAGCCTCATGAGCCCAGGTATAAGTTAGCAGAGAGGATGACGTGAAGGTACGTGAAGCCTCATGAGCTCAGTTATAAGTTAGCAGAGAGGATGACGTGAAGGTACGTGAAGCCTCATGAGCTCAGTTATAAGTTAGCAGAGAGGATGACGTGAAGGTACGTGAAGCCTCATGAGCTCAGGTATAAGTTAGCAGAGAGGATGACGTGAAGGTACTGAAGCCTCATGAGCTCAGGTATAAGTTAGCAGAGAGGATGACGTGAAGGTACGTGAAGCCTCATAGCTCAGGTAAGTTAGCAGAGACGATGACGTGAAAGGTACGTGAAGCCTCATGAGCTCAGGTATAAGTTAGCAGAGCGATGACGTGAAGGTACATGAAGCCTCATGAGCTCAGTATAAGTTAGCAGAGAGGATGACGTGAAGGTACGTGAAGCCTCATGAGCTCAGTTATAAGTTAGCAGAGGATGACGTGAAGGTACGTGAAGCCTCATGAGCTCAGGTATAAGTTAGCAGAGGATGACGTGAAGGTACGTGAAGCCTCATGAGCTCAGGTATAAGTTAGCAGAGAGGATGACGTGAAGGTACGTGAAGCCTCATGAGCTCAGGTATAAGTTAGCAGAGAGGATGACGTGAAGGTACTGAAGCCTCATGAGCTCAGGTATAAGTTTAGCAGAGAGGATGACGTGAAGGTACGTGAAGCGTGAGACTTGCTGTTGGAAACACACCAGCCTTCATCTCAGCTCTCCAGCCTTACTTCATGGAGTTGGCAGCTCATGCTTCAAAACAGAAGCTTCAGACTGATTATAAAAGGTTTGTTATGCAAATAAATGATTGAGCTTTTTAAGATTAGTTTGAAAATGTTTCCAACTTGATTTGATTGACTTATTTGAAAAGTGGGCACACATGAATACTGTGACATATATTTGTACATATACATTTAATAAGTACAATATATTACGTGCTTCGAAGGAACCCTCTCTCTCCAAGAGTCTGTTTTCGTCTCGTTCAAACAGAATTGATGCTAAGCTAGCTAGCTCCAATACTTCTTTTTCCATGCTTTTTGGACGCTTTTCAATGAAGATGTCAAAGCAGACATATTACACATAGATGGAAAACATGAAGTTCATTTAGTTTTTTGCTTTAGATTTTTCTCTCCAGCCTCTAGGACTCGATGGAGTCATGCCTCTCGCTGGTTTTGTTCGGCTGAGTCGATCCTGTAGCTGTGAGAGGAAGAGTGTGTGCTTTCAAAAGGTCTTTGTTCGAGGAGGGAGTGAAATAGAACACTCTAATCTCAGTCAGGAGGCCAGAGAGTAAAAGCATTATGTGCTTCGAGGAACCCTCTCTCTCTTTAGGAGCATTTTCAACCCAGTCTCACGGCATTAATTTAATCTATTGATTCGTGTTCACCAACACGATGTTCACCTTTTCTTCGTGTCACACAGAACGATTTTAAAAGCCATGTATTTCTATTGGTAGTATGTTTCGTGCCTGCAACACGTCTTTCTGTCCGGTCGGGTCTTGGAAGACCAGAAGCTGTGTGGTTCATAAACACATGTTCTTACTCAATATCTTACCCTAAGCCTAACCCTATCCCTTTGATTTTAAATTGTATAATGTCTGAGTTTTTTTGCCATCAGTGAGGAAAAGAAATGTCTCAGAGCCTCAGAATACTGACATCTGGATTTTATGTCATCTTTGTTTCCTCAAGTACAAACCACAGACTGTCTGTGTCATGGAGAATACAGTCGCTGCTTTATTTATGTCTGTATAGGCCGTTGTTGTGAGTGTGGACGGTCGGAGCATATACTGCGTTAGCTTAGCCAATCTCCATTTAGAAAACGCATTTTAAAAGGTGTTTCTCCTGCCGTCTGTCTGCAGACTTGACAAAGCATTAATTCATGGTTGTTACTAACCGGTATCAGTATGTTGTTACTTCATCATTTAGAAACGTGTATTACAATTAAATCACGGTCAAATATGTCCATCTTGTTGTAGTTGTAGCCCCCTTGCCAGCGATGCTCTCTCTAGTTTAGCATACTCAGCCCGACTCACCCCGGTTGTTGGCCCGGAAAGAACCTGGATTTTGGAGAGCCAGAAAACTGTGAAAAAGTACCCGTTAGCCGGAAACTACCCCTAGTGGAAACGCAACAAAAAACGGGCCGGGCACGGCACGCTTAACCCGTGCTACGCGCTGCAGTGGAAACGCGCCATTAGAGTCTGTCTTCGTCTCGTTTGCACAGAATTGATGCTAAGCTAGCTAGCTCCAATACTTCATTTTCCAAACCAGTAATGAACTGAAGACAACATGTTTTTAGTCATCGTGATGAACTGCTTATTGTCGGTTCTTCAGATTGCAAACACAAGTTTAATCTGTGGGCCATTTTTCATGAGACTATTTGAATTAGCTGAGGGCCGTTTCAAAATGGGCTGCATTTGGCCCCCGGGCCGTAGTTTGGACACCCCTGATATAGAGATATAATGTGCTTTACACTGCTGTCAGGTGACAGGATGGATGTGTGGGTTGTTGTCGTTTGTGTTGTTGCTGTTGAGTTGTTGTTGTTGTTGTTATTGTGTTTGTTTTCAGATCAGAATCAGATCAGAAACCTCTACTCGTCCCAGAGGGAAATGTGCATTAGTTACGTTTGATTTGATTTGAAAAAAAATAAACAAAAATGTAACATGAGCAGTGTAACACACATGCACGCACGCACGCACGCACGCACGCACGCACGCACGCACGCACGCACGCACGCACGCACGCACGCACGCACGCACGCACGCACGCACGCACGCACGCACGCACGCACACACACCACACACACACACACACACACCACACACAACACACACACACACACACACACACACACACACACACACACACACACACACACACACACACACACACACACACACGCACACACACGCTTTAGACTCAAGCCGTCTTCATCATTTGCAAGTAAAGAGACTCAAAACTAATAGGAGACAAAGAGACATCCTGTTTCTGAGAGGAAGCTCTTCAGCACCACAGCTCCCCCTGGTGGTCACAGGAAGAACTACTCTGCACTCATTTTATTATACTTTTCATTATACATCTTTATATTTCCACATCTTTATTCCTTCATTACATCGCTGTTCTCATTTATAATTGTATTTAGTTTTTTTTAATATGTATATGTTGTTTATATTACTCTACATACATCTGATACCTTAAAATAAATAAAACTACTGTGGAATTAAAAGAGAATATATAAAAAATAATAAATGTGTAGAATATAAAGTTTATTAAATGATGAAGAAAGAGAAGTGGAAATAAAATAAAATAAATCTCTAACGACCGACTGATAACAGAGTCCACAGTGTTGGGTAAGATCAGAAAGCACAGGCTGAGTACACTCACCTTTGACACACACACACCACACCACACACACACACACACCACACCCACACACACACACACACACACACACACACACACACACACACACACACACACACACACACACCACACACACACACACACACACACACACACACACACCACACACACACACACACACACCCACACACAACACAGGTATTGGCCAACAGCTGAGTTGATGATCATAAAGCCTGAAGTCGCGTCCGTCAGTGTGTGTGTGTTCGCCGTCAGGATGAAGGTGTGTGTGCTCCTGATGTGTGTGTGCGGCTTCTTTTGGAGGACGGAGGCCGAGTCCAGATCGTAAGTGGGAATTATTATTTTCAGATTTCTTTCTTGTGAATGTATTTTTTTATTATTTGACTTTATTTACTTTCTTAAATCTTAGAAATGATCTGACATTTCTTCCTGTTTTTTAAATGTATGTTCTGTAGATTTACCACTTTAGTCTCTTAAAGTCTCTGAGTTTTATTCTCATATGAACGGCGGCGTGTGGTGCAGTGGACTAGTGCCTTGGTGTTGGGATTAGGGGGGCACAGGTTCAAACCCCACTGCAGTCAGCATGTCGTTGTGTCCCTGAGACACTTCACCCCAAAGTGCTCCTGTGGGGATTGACCACAGTGTTGAGTATGTAAGTCTCTTTGGATAAAAGCGTCTGACATGTGTATATTTTTCTCGTATCTCGTAAATGAACCCCTTGAATCTCAGAAATGGTCAGATTTTCTTTTTGTAAATGTATTTTTAATTTATTATTTTGGTAATGTACATCTTTAATCTCAATCTACGGTGGCTGAGAGGTGCAATCGACAATTACAAAGTGTGAAACTCTTTAACAAAGCTTCAGACAAATTACATTTTATAAAACAAAATGACATTAGCAAAACACTTTTACCAAAGAAGATTTAACAAGAAGCGAAACACTTTAACAAACTAGAGAATCAAACCGGAAAGGGAGTGCCCATCATACAGAAGGGACCAGAGGCCTGTACTACGAAGCCGGATGTTCTCTTAGCTAACTTCAGGGAAAACTCTGGGTTTCCGGTCCTACGACGCTGGTTCTCTTTTTAGCGGGCTAGATCTCCATGGTAACTGATGCTGAGCGGCTAACCTGCTCCGGAGGAGGTTAGGTTGCAGGCTAAGAGATCAACTCAGTGAAAGCACCGCCTGCTGACCAATCAGAGCTCACCGCCTGCTGACCAATCAGAGCTCCGTGTGCGGAGTTTAAAGATATCAAGTCATATTACAGGATAGAGAAATACAGAAAAACTGCCGTTGCAGGAAAGACGGCCGGCAAAAATCACCTGACTGTGTGAACGTGAACATTAATAGAATATCCCCTCCTCCCATCTTCAGAGCAATCTGACTATTATAACATTAGCGTTAAGAAAGCTTACTTAAATATCTGCCACAACATAAGTAACCGGATCAGAGTAACATTAAGTACAGTCCGCAGCACTGTGAGTGCAGACGTAGATGTGTCCCATTATCATCATATCATATCACATCATAATGTATCATATATTTCCTTATCTGAGTCAGCTGAGCCGTATCTGGCCGTGCAACACTCACAGTGTCACATACTGGATGCAGAAGTATTATTTTAAGCAACACATTAAGTTGATGAAACACTGGAGTCAAATGTAATGAAAGTCAGATCGTGTCTTAGACGGGGCAGTGATTTCATAAACCTGTTAATGTACGCATTCAACACTTTCTCTGTTACCAGCTGTATTCACCTTGCAGGTGCAGCTATGTGGCTTTGATCCTGGATAAAGTGTTTAAGTCATGGATGTTTAAAGTTTAACTTCTTCATATTTGACTAATATTAAAGTTCACTTTTCATTCAGGAAGTATGACGCTGCGCTGTCAGTACGCTTGTCCATGTTTGTGATTGGTTGAATGCTCCAGATACCACCCCTTTCATGTGAAC